>JASDQU010109682.1:205995-225994 GCA_032191745.1 Picea mariana | reverse complement strand
CAGGTTCCATTGTATTTCAGTACTTGTTGTATCTCTTGCTTTAATCACATTATATAAACAGATATTCCAAACTGGTTTTCCCCGGAGGGGCTTTATCCAGGGTCATGTTGACCAAAAACACCTGTGTCTACACATGCATTTTAGTGGCTGTTATTAGCTCATAGTTCTGTCCATATTTTCAGCAGAAAAGATAGATAAGGTGTGTTGTTGTTATTTGGAAGCATGTATGTATTTTTCCTAACATAAAACTACTTGCTAGAGCACCCAAATTGAGACTACAACCGTAACAGATCAGCAAAACTAAACAAGACTGTTGGCTGTTATAAAACAGCAGAAAATTAAATTAAACACAGCAGAAAACTTAGAGTCTTAGCTTGGTCAAAGACAGACCAAGAAGACAGCTGATAGGACCTGGAAATTTCTACAATAATCCATGAGATTCTTTCCCATGGATAGCCTCTTGCTTAACTTCACTGTTAAGAAGAAATCTTAACATCTATCAGATAAAGTTTCCAAATCAAAAAAAACTGCGACAAAAGATCCTGATGGAAATAATGATCTTGTCGTAGACAATCCCTTATTTCACGAGTCACAAATTTAACCTCAATACAGCCATCTGTTGTAGGATTTATCTTATAAGGCCATTGAAGGTTACCACTGATTTGTCACGAGGTCTTTGAAACACTAACCGTACATCATTCCTCAATATTCTTCTATCACAGCATCTCCCCACACTTCAAATGTGGAAGGTTCTGAATCAATCACAAGATTCAATTTAGCTATAAGGTCGGAGTACTTATCTGGTTTCTTGCTTTCTTTGAAAGTGCCCTTAGGTGTTGAATGTTTTTCTGCTTCCTTTAGTATTTCCCAGCATCAGGCTGGTTTCCTTTTAATAGAAAATTTCTTTAAAAGAAACCGAAAGTATCCCTTGACTCTACTAAGCTGTCAATCCTCTGTTGTAGGTCATGGACTAACTCATATGCAGGGACTGCTCCCTCTGAGTCTCATAGAATGTCTGCCTCCCTGTCATGTGCAAATTTGGCTCCCTCTGAACCTATAAGATCTTTTGACTCTGTTCTGGTGTGAGATCTCTTTAAGATGTTTTTGGTGTCAGTATCAAGTTTAATATGAAAAGCTGAGTCAGACTTCTTGAGCTCTTGTGCTAAGGATAATGGCTCAATTACAATCTACGGACTCTCAAAAAGAGATATCTGTAGGGTTTCCAAAACGAAGAAAAACACCCCAACTACCAAGATAATTTGTTGGACTCTTTAACCAAGGAAATAACCCAAGGTTACATGTTGTCTTTCATATCAAAGATAAAAGACCAACAGACAGCTGGGTTTCCAAACTAGAGAGAAAGACCTAGTTTACATCAAAAAATAAGTATGTGCTGAGATCACAGCTACCTTGGTCATATAAAAAAAATACACATGAGATTCTGACAGTAATCCATTGAGACATGGATACATAAAGATGACAGGAAAGTAAACATATCTCTCGTGTTGTCATTTGTAGTCACAAGAATGAATGTAGTATCCATGAAACTTGCTTAGGCTTAAGACAGACTTGAACTTTGCAGCTTGTTACTAACTCAAGTTATCTAGGACATCTTCTGTGTATGCAGATGTTTGATATAAATTTGTTAGTTCAAGTAATTTCAATATCTTTAAGTGGTTATCCTACTGTCCTATGGATAAAACATTATTCATCCATATGCAAACAATACGTCTTAAAGAATGAGGCCAAAGACTACATTGTCCAAATTATGTTCTTACAAAAGTCAGCCCACACATGTTTTCCTCAAAGCCAAATACCAAAGTCATTTCCAAGTTTCCACCACTCAATGTATTGTGGTTAACTTTAAAGCTTGTGTACTCTTTGTAATACAAAACATGTGGATAACCATTAAGTGCATAAGGTGCTGTCATTTACTAAAGTTACACAGTTTTCCATTAAAATTCTTTTACCAGTGATTCTGTCAAAGCTATTGTATTTTACCAAAAGCTTATTAAAAGAAAGTTGAGCACTTACCAAGCATTAGCAACAATAACATTATAAAAGCTTAAACCTATCACTTATGAACTTAAGATGAAGGTTACATTTCCAAGCATTCTGTATCAGATCTTTAACTTACTCGGCCTAGCTCAAAAGTGAGAGAGGGTAAAAGTTATCATAATTTTCAGTCAAAGAGAAGAGAAAAGTCTTGAAAATCAATAATCAAGGGTAAGCTAGAGGATTTACTAGGAGTCCCCCCCTTTTATAAAACCAAGGATTTCACCAGAAATAAAAGGTCCCTAGTCTCCAGATTTTCCTAACAAGGAAATTCTCCTAACTAGTATTGGTAACTCCACCAAAGATCCAAAAGGGTTTTCTTTGGCACCCAAATTTGCATCTCACAAGTGTACAAGACAATAAACAATATAGTCTTTCATTATCCTCTCCACATCAATCAGTCCGAAATAAAATGTGTAATGGATATCGTCTTGTCATAGAGGTAGTCCCAACTGAGAGAAGCATGGTGTGGTGAAAGGGCTTTGTTAAAGCAGAGGCCAAACTAAAGAGTCAAAAAAAATCTCGGCTCAAGTAGAGCTTGCCACAGTCATTCAGATCTCACTTGCTAAATAAATGCAGAGTCAACAACCTTCAAAACTTTCCAAGTCTGTTAGTGACACGAAGGTTTAGATATGCAGAAACAGTTTCCAAGGAGTATCTTTCTGCTGGCTAGGATACATGCTAGACGAGGTCTCTACACCAATTCTTTTGAAAGATCACTGCTTAGTACGTAGAGATAGGTATCTTGACTAACAAAGCTCAATTAAATTTAGAGAGATTGAACTTTCTACTATTTTCAATATGTTCTCATCATTTTCTAAATGTTAGAATTTAGAGAAATGACAATAAATCAAATTCCTTTCCAAAGGCATAATTGAACGTTAAACAATTACATTTTCCCAAGAGGTTTCAGGTCTAGGATGAAAACACTATTAAGGAGAGTGAAGGTTGACAATAAACCTTGTAGTTTATCATTATGGAAACCCTTTTCCCTTTCTCAAATCCACAAAGGAGGACATTACATACTTCTGATCTGCAAAACAAATTCTAAGAATGGGATCTACGCAGGCTCAAGTCTGCATACTTGAGCTCTTTTCACGCCCTAAGCTCTGATACCATGTTAGACTTAGGGAAGTAAACCAAAAAAAAATTGTTCTTTTAAAATTAGTTAGATAGAACAGCAAGGGTCTGTAATAAATCAAACTTCAAAACAGAAAAGTAATGCAATAAGAGATCTGTACTGTAGGGTGCTAGATAAATAAATCTGAACTTAATAAATCAAATCAGAAGATGAACAACAATTAGATTTAACCCTTAAATAATTTATGAGTGTACACAACACTCAGATCTGAACTGGAATTTTAACTCTGTTCATAAACAGTGATTAGATCTAAACGAAACATTTAAGTATTCATATCTAAACTAGGACAAATGTAAAAGATAGATATGTATCATCAAGTAATTCTAAAACTGTAGAATAGTTTCTAAATCAGTTTTCAACATTAGTTAACATGTAGAGCAGATAGATCTAGGATAAATAAAATAAACTTGAGCATGAGCAAATATAGATCTGAACTTACCTCTGAAATGAAGAAGAGCATGACAACTAGGAGAGATAATAATCCATCAAAGTATGCTCAGATAAGTCTTAGAAATCTTGGATCTACCTCAAGGGTTAGATCCCATACCAAGAGAAGTTAGGACAGCCAATCCACCAAGGGAATAAGTCTCACAAGACACACTAAAACCCACACAGCAATTTCTGAAAGCAAAAACCTTACTCAGCAAGTTCTGGAACCAAACCCTCACACAGCAAAAACTGGAACCAAACCCTCACACAGCAATGTTTTGGAAAACAAGGATGGCAGCCTGTAAATAGGGTCCAGCAGCCCAGCAAAGGTGTCGCGGCCTGGATCTCTTCAAGAAGTATGGGACGGCAATCTTGAGGAGGGTTTCGTTGTCTTAGAGGAGGGTCGGCTAGCAGCAATAAAAGGGATGGCAGCATGAGCACTTTCAGCAGCGGTTTATACACCTCCTACACCCACACACCAGTAAGCAAAACATGGAAGAGACCTGGCATAGGCTAAGCTGAAAAAGAAGCCAAGCACTGTCATGAAGGAGGCTGCAAAAATCAGTCACAAAGAGGCCGTACGCTGTCAAGAGAAGGCTGAGAAACTGTTACAAGGAGGTCGCAGGCTCAAGAGAGCAATCTGCCACACTTAGGAGAAAGAGAAAAATATGAGAGTGTAAAAGGTAGAGGGGAAGGATCTTATTTATACTTTAGGCTAGGGTTAGGCTAATGAAAGATAATAATAAAAATAACATACTTAATTAATATAAATATTAATTAAATATGTTATATTATTTAATTAATATTTTCCATTTAACCCCTAAAGCAAAAATACAAAACCCCAAATAAACTCATGCTCAAAAACCAAGGGTGTGGGTTTGGGTGGGGTTACTTGGTGGCAATGCTTGTCCATATAATTCTCAAGGTGACCTTTTTAACTTTATCATCATTGCATATGGGATACATCCCTCATGTGGTCATGCCCGCCTTCAAAGAGGGTCATACACCAACAACTACCTGATCAAGGACCAGGTTGCCCCAGAACATTTCTGGGGTCTTATTCACCAAGGTACAAGACCAAGGATCAACCCATGCCCCAGACATGGGTACCCTAGAACATGTCCAGGGGCCCTAGACATATCTAGGGACTTTAACTACTTGGTCCCAGACCAAGAACCCCAGTCATATACTAGGGGCCCTCTCAAGGGTCTTTACTGCTTGGTCCCAGACCAAGAACCCCAGTTATCTACTGGGGGCCCTTACAAAGGTCTTTTGTTTCTTGGTCCCAGACCAAGAACCCCAATTATTTACTGGGGGGGCTTTCAAGGGTCTTCTGCTTGGTCCCAGACCAAGAACCCCAGTTATCTACTGGGGGCCCTTTCAAGGGTCTTTTGCCATGGCTCTGACTGTTTGGTCCCAAACCAAAATCCCTAGGAGTGCACTGGGGGCCCTAGATCTCAGCTAGGGTCTTTGCCATCCTCTCGGAGAATGGCTCTTGCAGCTGCTTTAAATTCAACATATGGTTGTACAAGGTTTCATATAAACTCAAGTATCCATTTGGTCATTGGTTTATCAAGGACCGCCCTTCAAAGAAAGATCAACCAAATCCAGTTTAACTGATAAGAGATGCCCTCATTGTGGGAAAACTAAAATGATCAAATGATCAAACACATTTTTTTAAGAGTGTGTTTACAAGACAATGCTGGAAAACAGTTCAAAGCAGGTTTGCCTTCGTCTGACAGAGAGCTATTCAGTAGCGCTGGCATACTGCTTGCTTGGGGATTGCAAATCACTTGTTTTCAGTCACCTTCGTGGCTTCTGCCATTGCCTTCATACTTCAGTATCATATACAATTTGGAAAATTAGTTGTAAGTGTGTTTTTGATGGGAAAATAGGTACTGTTGAATCCTTTTAAAAGTTGGCTTCTGATGAATTATTCAAGCTAGGTCCAAAGGGCATTTGTTAGTAGAAAATGCAAAATGCTTCTATGTTTTTGCTTATACTGACCTTATTGCAATTCAGACTGTAATAAGAAAATATGTATTTTACTTTGTACATATGTTTTTCTGTGTAATATAAGATGTAATATTTCAAAGAAAAAGAAAGACAATTCCT
Source organism: Picea mariana (assembly GCA_032191745.1). Lineage (NCBI taxonomy): Eukaryota > Viridiplantae > Streptophyta > Pinopsida > Pinales > Pinaceae > Picea > Picea mariana. The sequence goes on along the minus strand of JASDQU010109682.1, from coordinate 220,254 downwards.
GGAGAACTGAGATATACAACTCTAGAAGCTAAGATTCTTTTAGTTAATCAATTACAAACAGTTAAAACCTGATACTCCTTGACCCTTCGTTAATTCTTACCAGTAAAAAAACTAAATCTGTTCAAAGCAAAAGAGGGGAAGACAAAACTGCCATTTGTAGTTTAGCTTTAAAAATGATCTAAAAACTGCTTAGACTTTATGTTTTAGAAAAACTGCTTACGCTTTATGTTTTATGTTTAGAAAATGATGTAAAAACTGCTTAGACCTGATGTTTTAGAAAAAGAAATTGGTTTGCTTTGGACCTTTTCTCTCAAAAGAGGTAGACTAATGCCCTATTGAAAGCTTCTACAAACAAAAGATGCAATCATGTCGATTTCATCTGAATATTCTTACCGTACCAAGTCAACAATAATGATGTTTCTGGTTTTCGAGTAATGTTTCAAACATTGAGTTTATAAATGAAAGCAAGCCCACCCTCATGTTTCTGCTGCTACTATTCTATAGGAAAAGAGGCTGCTTCTAGGTAATACAGAGGATCATAAATCATTTGGTAAACAAAACAGCTTCAAAATCATAAACATTTTAAAGAAAACCTAGAAATCCCACATGCTCTACTTGTCAATTTGTTTTATCTCGAACTGTCTACAATAAGACTGCCACAGTTCTCATGTAGCTGGGATAATGAATTCCCTGCATCCCCAAGATGTGGTGTTGAGGGGTGAAAGCAGACATCTTTTGCCACCTCTGTGATGGTCAAGTCACGTTCCTTGAAGAACTTTTTGTTTGAATGGGGAGGGTAGCTGCCATGACAATATCAATATGCCCATATCACTCAAAAAAAACGAATCGCCTCCTCACATGGCTTATAGCATTCTTCCCTTTTTAGTCAAATGCAAATGCTTGCTGTTTGATCTAACAGAAGCAGAAGATGAATCAGAAGCAGGTCAATGACCTGAATAGAGAGTTATCAATTTCTTCTTTATTCTATTTTAGGTTTTATATATCACCAGATGATTTACCTCCTTACGCAAAATGTTCAGAGACTCCCCAACAAATTGAAGCTTTTCAAGCTCAATAGGATGCAATGCTTTCAAACCCTCTTCTGAACGAATTGGAGTGTGAATTATAGGGCCCTTCACATCTTCAATTTCAAAGGAGATTCCAAAAGCTGGCAATGGAGTGAGTATATCCGAAAAAATGATTACACCATCAGGATGGAATGCTCTCCAGGGCTGCAAAGAGATTTCCACAATAAGATCAGTTGTCTCTGATCTTTCTCGGAAGGATGGGTGTTTCTCTGCAACCTTTCTGTAAGCAGCCATGTACCTTCCTGCTTGCCGCATCATCCATGCAGGTGGCCTTTCAACAACATGACCTTTTGCCGCCTGCACCAGCAATGGATCTGAAAAATACAAAAAGGAAATCATGGTAAGCTCAGCCTCCCCAAGCCAACCGAGGACCCAAGTACCCATATCCTGGTCCGCCGACATATTCAACTAGATAATATGTACTGTAAGCAAGTGAAATGCCTGAATCAATCTTGATGTTATGACCAGCAGCTATGTTACGAGAAATTGAAAACACAACGAGAAATGGGAACTGAACAAGGATGGAGCTTAAGGGTATCAGGGGGTAAGAAATGTGAAACCACCCATCTCCAAGAGTATTTTATGCATATAAAATAGCTTAGTAATGTACTACTGTAGATGGGGATGGCAATTAGAACTGGAATGAGAAACTGATCTCCTGGTCATGTTTCTGGTAACATAGACCACCAGTTAGCAATCAATGTGAACAGAAACCAGAAATGGGAAACAAAACGTGAGACGGGAACAAAACAAGCAACGGGCCTAGAGGGCTTCAAGCGAGAAGAAATGTGAACACACACCCCCTCCCAGAATATATTATGCATATAAAATTAATTAGTAATGTCCTAATGTAATGTCGAGATGGGAATCGGAATGAGAATATGAACGGGAATGGAACGGGAAACGGGTTTCTTGGTCAGGTTTCTGGTAACATAGTCAGTAGTTGCCACTTATAAGAAAACACCCCACTTACCCATCTCAATGCATACTAATATTAAGATAATAAACTTCTTGCAATATGAATGTCAGAAACAAAGCCCTGAACAATTTCCAGACTACTGTATTTCTCGCAGTCCAAGAATATGGTGCACCCTAATGATTGCCAGACTATTGCATTTCTCACAGACAAAATATATTGCCAATGTAGTTTCCCTTCCAGTGTGTAATAACAAGTAATTCATGGGTGATGTTCAAAATAACAGCAATAGCATTGCAATGGGCATCAAGATATTAAATTCTCAGCAGAAACTAGCTAACACACCTGTAGAAGCATTTGCTCTGCAGCCCATTTTCTGAATATTTCTCTTGCAGGTACTCGTTCTATAAAAATCCCCATCACAAACTGTTTGGCCAGCAAATAAAGTTCTGGACTTCCAGCTGAAACAACATATATACTGCGCAATAAGAAACCGAAATGGAAGACAGAAAGATGAGCAAAAATAACATCAATGTTCCCCATTTATATATGGACATATATTGGGGGTTAGAAAATCCACCTGGATAATGCCAAGGGTGGTTGCATCACCGCCTGGACCATGTCTACCACTGCCTTTGCCTTGACATCAAGGCTTCGAACGAACGGAAGAAAAAACCAGTATGGATATAATAATAATAATAGTAATTTTGAGAATGAACAAATCCTTTCTTTTTTGTTTCCCTTATCTGTCGGAGAGCAGGTTCCATGCCTTGTATATCTCCTGGTAAAACCCACTCATCTGATATGATATCGGTACGCCCCGCTGGACAGCCAACTCAGCATCCTTTCGATCTTGGCATCATATCGTACTGTGTAAATATTTGTGGCCGAAACAATTTTTTGGTTTTCTTTGGCAAAGCAGCATATAAACTAATTATGTTAAAACAAAAATATACATTTTAGTCATGATAGACTTTATGCAAATATGCAAATAGTGAGGGTTAAATTTTGGTGGGTGTAATGTTTTTGTGTGTATGAAGGAAGGTATTTGAATTATAAATTTTTAAAATTGTTTTTTTTTCACTATTAAAAAACAGAATTGTTTTTTTTTCATTATCAAAAAATATTTGTCCGGTGTAGATTAATTGGTGATGGAGTGAACTCTTAAGGCACCTTGTTATGTGAGGACATAATATTGAACCTCGACTTATCAGTGTGTTATGTTTGGGGCATGTTGTGATGCACCTGGAGGTTATAATGGTAGTGATCGGAATCGACCTCGTATCACGCGAGTACGAGTCAAGCCTAGTTGTCAACTCTGCCAACCTAAAAAAAATGAAAAAAAAAAATTATCAAAAAATACTTAACACATATCCAATAACATGTACACTTACCATTATCTCTTATGACTACTTAAGTTTGTTTGAAGTATGTCTACTCTATAATCAAAAATAACATCTCAAAAATTATATATGATGCCTTGTGAAAAAAGGTATTGGAGACTTTTTGCACAGATTTTTTAAGATTGACATGTGTCAGAGCAATATGTAAATCATTGCATGTGCAAAACTCTATGTAGAACTTGCAAATGAAAGTCTATTAGATTGGGTTATTATAATGTACAAGGATTATTATTGAACTTAGGAATTGGATTATTAAAATATGACTTTCAAGGGTAGAGTGTGTCTATGGATGGGCCATATAAAAAATGCTTACACAAAGGCCAAGGTCTCTTGAGAAAAAAGAAGGGCAAAACAACAAACACAAATGTCGAAGACAAACTAAGATAAATCCTCGAAGGAATGTTCCAAAAAGAAAACAAGATGATTGAAGCTAAGATGAATGCCCAAGGGATGTTAGGATTAGTGAGAATATCGCTAGAAGGTTCTGGGTTGTTTTATTTAGCATATGGTTGGGTTTGTTTTTATGTACATAGAATTGGTTATTTTAATTTAGAATTTGTTGGATCTTGGAGATTCGTTCCTGGTTTAGGCGATTATTATCAGATCTGATGTCTATATTTGATCAGGATTGTAATGGTATTTAATTAGCTCAAGTTGAATGAAAATGCCATGAGAATTTTGTGTGTTTCATCTTCATTTATGAGCATTTTTTTAATGTTTGTAATGTACATTAAGTGTTGTTTAATTTGGAGAAGAAACCAAGTGAAAGGAAATAAGTTTCCTGAGATGGTATTAGAGCGTTGGGATAGCGATTTCATCTTGTGACCGAGCATGTGTTAGCAGTCTGTGTTAGATGCGACCTGGATGTGCAACCTGCATGAAGGAGCCTGTCAAAGATCGAGCAAGCGTGGAACTTGTAGCGTGTGTTGGTGTAAGATCTGACTCTTACTACCCACTCATTTGTCTTTTTCATGGAAGACGAAATTTCAAAGAGTGAATGCAATTATATCTATATAAGTGGGCAATGTAACCAATCTAATTATTTCTAAGACCTTCAAAATCTCTAGGGTTTTCATAAGTTATGGTTGTTGATGTAGTTGTCGTGTGTACAAGGGAGATATAAGATCTTAACTTTAGTTGGACGGATTTGTCAAATTAACGGACTCAAGGGTTTTTCTGATTTTTGGGGTTACTAGTTACCTTAATGCGCTCTCGTTGTTTGGTGAAAAGTTGACATGTGAGTCCATCGTTGCCTATAAATTGTCAATTGATTGATTGAGCCACCTATACGTTGAGGAGGGAGAGTCAATAGTTGTTAATAGGAGCCATGATCTGTTAGCGTGAAGTGTCCAGAGTGAAGCATACAAGTTGGTGCGTTCGTTGATTTTGGGTTCAGTCCAAGGGCAACGGTTGCATGAGAAGCTGAGGTGGAGTGCTTCGTTGGCTAATTTGTAGCATCCATCAGTCCAGCTACAATGTATACAATTTTCTTAATTAATGTGTGATCAAATTGTCGGTTTTTGTCTTCCATTCTTTGAAATGGACAACTTTGAATTAAGCAATTCTGAAAAATTGGAAGGCGCATCCAATTATTCCTTGTGGAAATATTTTATGGAGCTCATCCTGACTGAATGTGATGTCTTCTCCATAGTTGATGGGAAGGAACCAAAACCGACATATCCCAATGATCAGCCCAAGTGGAGTAAGAGGGATATAAAGGCTTGAATGATTATCTCAATTAATTTGAGATCATCTTTGGTTATACATGAAAGAGACTGGAAGATGGCCAACAAATTATGGGACAAAGTGAAATCCTCATCTGAGTCTTCGAGCATGTCGTAGAAGATGTTCTTGAGAAGCAAGTTGAACATGCGCAGGATGGCTGAAGGAGAGAGCATCTCTTCTTATCTTGACAGGACCAAAGAGATTAGGGGTCAACTACATGATGTTGGTGATACAATCTCAAATGAAGAATTGGTAGTTATTGCTTTAAATGGTTTCTCTAATGATTATGAAATGTTTGTAAGTAGTACTGCAGGTAGAGAAACTTTGCCCTTATTTGAGAAGGTTTATGACATTTTCCTATCCAAGGAGATGCGCAAGAAAGCGAAGAATCAGAAAGATTTAGAGGATGTTGCTTTGTGGTTGAAGACAAAGAAATCTGGAAAGAAGTGGCAGAAAAAGAAAGGAGGAAATACCCCTCAACAGCCATTCATTGGGGGTGAGTCTTCTTTATCTAGAAGAAACCTTTCAAAGGTCAAATGCTTCAACTATAACCGAAGGAGTCATTATGCAAGAGACTGTCCTCAAAGGAAATTTGAGGGTGAAAAGGGACATGATCAACATCATGGTAAGGATCAGTCCAAGTCTCATCAAGGTAACGTGCTTATGGAATTGATGAGTTCTTAAAATAGTTTGAAAATTTATCCTTATTATTTGCTCTTTCCGCTAATGATTATTTCATAGATGTGTGGTATATTGACTTCAGTGCAAGCAGGCATATGACACCTCGTAAGGAGATATTTGCAACTCTTCAAGACAGATCAAGAGAGTTACTGTTCTTGGGTGATGATCAAGCCCATGAAGCACAATTCCTATTCGAATGCTAAGCGAAGGTATTGCACCGATTAATAATGTTTTGTTTGTTCCTAGTTTTAAAAAGAATTTGTTTTCAATAAGTGATATTACTGACCAAGATATGGATGTTGAGTTCGTCAAAAGCAGTTGTTTTGTCATTGACCTTAAGGATAATAAGGTGATTTGCAATGGAGTCAAAGATGGTGGTCTATATAGATTAATTACAAGTATTGTTGAACATAAAGCATTGGTGCATGACGATGGATCACTGGTAGAGTTGTGGAATAGGAGGTTTGGTCATCTAAACCTGGACAATCTCAAGAAAGTCCAGAAAATGGTAAGAGGTATGCTGCAATTTAATGTTACCAGAGGAGTTGTATGTGATGTTTGTGCCATGGGAAAGCATCATAGAGGTCCCTTCTTTACGAATGATGAGAAAATTGTGAGGAAACCATTAAACCTTATTCATTTTGATGTGTGTGGACCGATGAGTACTCCTTCTAGTTATGGATACTTGTACTTGGTTACCTTTATTGATGATGCTACTAGGAAGTGTTGAATTTATTTCATGAAAAATAAAAGTGAGGTGTTTAATAAATTTTGTGAATTTAAATCCTTGGTAGAAAATCAAACAGGTTGTAGCATCAAGATATTAAGGAGTGACAATGGGGGAGAGTACAAGCCTCATGAGTTTGTAAGAGGTTTGGGATCAAGAGGGAGTATTGTATTCCCTATACTCCTCAACGGAATGGACTAACAGAAAGGAAAAACAAGAGCATTATCAAAATCGCGTGGTGCATGTTGGAGCAGTTTGGTATGCCACGATTCCTTTCGGTACAAGCATGTCTTATTGTTGTGCACACATTGAACAATTGTCCTCATAAGTCTTTGAGGGAAGTTATTCTTGAGCAGACATTTTTTGGAGTAAATCCTTCTGTTGATTACTTTGGAGTGTTTGGTTCTCCAGCATATACTTATATACCTTCAAAGGTGTATTTGTTGGGTATGGTGATAAGCATAAGGGACATAGAATCGTTATTCCTAGTGAAAGGAGAACCATACTTTGTAGGGATGTTATTTTTGAAGAATTTGGTTATAAAATGACATCTAACACTCTTGGTATTGAAGTGCAGCTAGATGTGCCAAAAGCCAATGATAAAGCAAAAGACAAGGAAAGTAAAGATGCCATAAGCGATGACATAAAACATGATCAATCAGATGAAATGACTAAAGATCATGAGGAACATCAAGCAGTAGCCAGGGTGTTTCCTATGTGGATAAAGAGACTAGCAGAAGGCCTGAAAGATGAAAACAAGCCAAAATTGTCTCCTCCCAAGAGATCTTCATGACCCAGGGTTCCAATTAGAAAGTATGAAGCTAATCTTGTTGCATTGATGAGTGACTTGATTGATTTAGAACCCAGTACTTTTGATGAAGCTTCAAATTCTAGACAATGGATTGAAGTTATGCAAGAAGAATATGAAAACATCATGAAGAACGATGTTTGATACCTAGTTCCTGATCTAGGAAGATCTCGATGGCCACCCACCTTTTCCAACTGGCTCAAAACAGTTTTTTGGCAACTTATTATTTTTAGCAGTTTTTTTATTCCTGAACTTCTCGAACCATTTTGAGGGCCTAAACGACACTTCTTCACTATCATGAACCCAAATGATAGATAAAGGCTCTTATTGATCCCCCTAAATGAATCTCCTCGTCAATACGTTTCCAACAAGTTATCGTGCACCCTAAACGGAGATCGCATGCAAAAGTTACGACCCCGAGAAGTTAATGTACTAACTTACCTCAACGGGGCCCACATGAATTTTGGCGCTTCATCTCCTAGGGTTAGGTTTTTGGATGTCTAGGGTTTTGGCATTCATGCTTATTGTAAAAAGGCCTTCAGAGCCTCATTGTACTCATCTTCTTGCGAATGAGCGTAGCCATCACATCTCTTCTCAGAGATAAGTTGTCACCATTCTAGCAAGCTTGTTTTCAATCTGCATTTTACAGTTTTTAGCATATTTCTTATTTAATAGAAGTCAAGTTTTACTATATCTATGTTATTGTTCATTGTGTCTCTGCATTAATATTATAAATCTATGGTTTCATTTTGTTCCGCTCATAAATCTGGATCAGTTCCACTTCTTAAAGGGAAAAAAGTCATTAGAAGCAGATGGATCTTCAGATTGAAGCATAAAGTTGATGGTTCCATCGAGAAGTATAAGGCGATATTTGTGGCAAAAGGCTTTAGTCAAAATCATTATATTTACTATGATGATACCTTTGCTGTGTTGCTCGGTATACTACCATAAGGAGTGTTCTTTCCTTAGCTACCAGTAATAATTGGAATCTTCACGAGATGGATGTAAAGATGATTTTCTTAAATGGTATATTGCAGGAAGAGGTCTACATACAACAACCTCATGGATTTGAGGTTCCTAGTAAAGAGGACCTTGTGTGTAGATTGAAGAAGGCCTTGCACGGCCTTAAACAAGCTTCGCATACATGGTACACTCGTATTGATGAGTAGTTTCAAGAAAAAGGAGTAAAGAAATCATTTGTTGATGTTAATCTATACTTTCTACATGATGGTGCGAGCATTGTTATTGTTGTTTTCTATGTAGATGATCTTATTTTAACTGGAAATGATGATGTTTTAATTATTTCGTTGAAAAATGAATTGCGTAAAGAAGTTGAGATGAAGGATTTGGGTTCCCTTCATTATTGCCTTGGTTTAGAAGTGTGGCGGGATAAGAATCAACATGTTTTGACTCAAGCTAAATATGTTATGGAGGTCTTAAAATAATTGAGAATAGAGAATTTTAAACCCATCTCCACACCCATGGATCCTTGTACCAAACTACGAGCTGATGATCCAAGTGAAGAATTGGATGGTACGTTGTATCGTCAATTGGTTGGTAGTCTTCTTTACTTGTGTAATACTCATCCTAATTTATCATATATTGTGAATGTATTAAGTCAGTTTATGATGAATCCAAAAAAGTTCCATTAGTAGGTAGGTAAAAGGGTCCTTTGTTATTTGAGTGGGGCCATTTCTTATGGTTTGGGGTACGAAAGAAACAAAGATGTTTGTCTCCATGGGTATATTGATGCAGATTGGGTCGGAGATATGAATTCTAGAAATTCCACTACATGTTGTTTGTTTCTCCTTGGGTTCTGGAATGGTTTCTTGGAGTAGAAAGAAACAATATTGTGTTGTGTTGTCATCTACAGAGGTTGAGTATATTATTGCGTCTACTGGAAGTTGTGAAGCAATATGGCTTAAGAAACTACTTCTTGAACTCAGGGTGATGGAGAAGAGTCTTGTACTTCTCTTTTGTGATAATAAGTCTTGCATAAAGTTGGGTAACAATATGATGTTTCATGACAAGTCAAAGCACATTGAGACCACATACCATTATATTGGAGACCTCATTCGCAAGAAGGAGATCTACATGGAATACTGCTCTACAAAGGACAATGTAGCTGATATTTTCACCAAGGCTCTACCTAAACCAAAGTTTGAAGTTTGCATATCTGGACTTGGATTGCTTGTACCTAACACTATTCTCAAGAGGGAGTGTTAGGATTAGTGAGAATATTGCTAGAAGGTTTTGGGTTGTTTTATTTAGCATATGGCTAGGTTTGTTTTTATGTACGTAGAATCAGTTATTTTGTTTTAGAGTTTGTTGGATCTTGGAGATTTGTTCCTAGTTTAGGTGATTATTGTCATATTTTATGTCTATATTGTTCAGGATTGTAATGGTATTTAATTAGCTCAAGTTGAACGAAAAATGCCATGAAAATTTTGTGTATTTCCTCTTCATTTATGGGCTTTTTTTTTGTATTTGTTTGTCATGTACATTAAGTGTTGTTTGATTTGGAGAAGAAACCGAGTGAAAGGAAATAAGTTTCCTGAGAAGGGGATGTTCCAAAGAAGGAAGCAAGTTGATTGAAGGTTGGACCACATAGGTCATTGCCCCTCCCTTTAAAGGATGTGATGTCATATAAATTCAATGATATCAAAGGAATCACCCCCTTCTTTACAGGCTACCACAATTGGAAACCCATGGAGGAATGAAGAGGTAGCACAACTTTAACATTTTATATTCAAAAAAGAAAATAGTGGCTTCAACCAAATCAAAGAAAGCAATGCAATTGCTTTTACTAAAACATCCATCAACCTGAAATCAATCAATTGAATGGAAAGAAATCAAAAAGGGAAAAGGGGGAAAAGGGGAAGCCCACAATAAAATAGCTACAACCTATGGATTAGGTGTAGCTTGAGTGGTTGAGAGGAAATTTTTCATCCTCCCCCACCCAAGTTCAAATCCCACTTTGTGACATGCTTGCTCTCTTCATGAGTCACTTGTTCACTATTGACTTGGTCTTGAGCTGTGAAGAATCTAGTTTACCTTGGGTACCATCCTCAAAATGAGAGAAAGTACCTAGTGAGTGTGTCACACACCCACTACGGCAACTAAGATTTTCTTTTTCTTTTGTCTTTTCTTCGAGGGACAGAATCCCCGAATTTCTATGGGGCCTAGCGAAGACCATCCCTTCCCTTATCCCCCTCCATGTGATCGTTGGCTATGACCACCGACCTTACCAAAAAGGTGCTTTCAGTTTTCACGATTCGAGGAATCTTGATGCAAGTGTTCCCCTGTTCTCTGTCTTTTGAAATGTCGAAACCCAAAAGGGTCTAACAGATCCTTAGCTCCTCCCTTGGGTCGCTTTTCATATGACCGGTCCTATGACCTGGTGTTATTCCTCTAAATGCTTTCAGGGTGTCACGATTCGGGGAATCGCGATGCAAGCATTCCTCCTTTCCCTTTCGAATCCCTGGAACCTGAAAGCCTGGTATCATCCAGATCTATGGTCCAGATCATCGACTTGATCAACGGCCTGGATTAAATCCCAACATTCTACCTTTCGGGATTTCTAGCGAGGTCTTCACTCCTATTCCTTTGATGTCCATAACCCCGGTGGCTTTAGATCTTCGCCACGCGTCCCTACAAATGGGTGGTCGAGATTCTTTCGGGACTCCTCCTTCCTACCACAAGACCCTGTCCGGTGACCTAGGGCTCATCCACAGAGTGCATCGGGGTTTCGCGTACCAGGATTTCGCGACTAGCGAAGACGAGGGGCCTTGTCCTTGGGTTTCCCAGGTGCCGAAACCCTGAAACCTATTCACGCTAAACCGATTCGGGGTTTTGTGTACCGAGATTTCACGACTAGCGAAGATGAGGGGTCTTGCCCTTGGGTTTCTTGGGTGCCGAAACGCCGAAACCTATTCATGCTAAACCGATTCGGGATTTCGCGACTGACGAAAATCCACAACAGAGAGTTTCCTTACCTTTCGAAACTCCGATCCTCGAATTCCCGATAAGGAAATTTCATATATGAGATTAACGGCTATGAGCCTCCCCTGATCCGATGGTCCATAGAGCTCCGACAGATCATTGGATCTATGGTCCTGGATCCCATCGCTACTTGCGAAGGCTGAAGGGGTTGAGGTATTAACGCCTGCGCTCCTCCTCTAGATCCATCGGTCTTGACAAATATGGGGTATTTCCGAAAGGATTCCGACCGTTCATCTACCAAACGATGGGGTATTCTCTTTTGATAAATGAGACTCGCTATCCTTTTTGAGCTTGATTCACGAGATTCAACCTCTCGGGGCTTCGAACTCTCACGACTTCAAATCCTAAGAGAACTACTCTTTCTTGTACAAGGTTTCCAGACCCAAGTCATCGGGACCTTCAGAGGGTTCTTGGGTAATTATCCCTAGGCTTGGTGACCTGACTGAAAAGCCTCCCTAATTCGCCAAGCTATGACTCTATGACAGGGGTAAAGTAAACTCGTGGGTTTACCATAACGGTAGTCTTTTCAAGGAACTCACTCCGGATCTGGAATGCGAGGAAACTTCCCGGGAGGAGGTACCTTCGGGAAATCAAACCAGGACATAGCGTGAGTCAAGTAGATGGAACAAATATCAAGGGAACGAACTCATAATCTGAACTTATTCATTCTATACATAAACCGATTATGGTCATATAAGTATAAGCATGCATCCATTATTTTCGATCAAAACACTAGTCAAACACTTCTATACAGAAACCATTTATGAGTGTACAAACACGAGCATGCGTCCAGGATATTCAATTCAAGATACAAGATATAAACACTTATCAGAAAACACTAGGTGTGACGTGACTGCTGAGAGGGGTGCTCGTTTCCACCCAACCGTAGGCTTAGTAACTCCAAACGGATTTACCACTAGCCACCCCCGAGCTAGACCATGATGCTTGAGATTCAGTCTCCTACTTCTAGCTCAACGGAAGTCAAGGACGAAGGTTACTCTCCTTCTCCTCTATTCAGAACTCCCTGTATTTCCAGAGCTCCTCCGATTTTCTTCCGCAATCCATATCGCACGCGTTCTCCCCCCTTTCCCACACTTCCTTTCTTGCCTTTTCTGCAAGATTGTGTGTGGCGCAAATTTCCCCCGTCCGTGGTCAGGTCTAAGAGATTCTACGGATGGGCAGTCCACCCCCATCCCCTCATTAACTCTTGAGGAGCCTCCCCACCTACCATCCTGGCGGGTAATTCATTCCAGGGTCAGAGAGTTGCTTTGGTCTTTGAGCAAGTAAAAACCAGTACGGTATTGGTTCGGTGGAAGTTAATGCAACTAGTCCAGGTCCCTTCCACCACCTCTCATTAGCCATCATGGTCTCTTTTAGCACATCTCCCTCCCAGCAATCATGCAACACATATTGATAACATAATTTACATTAATCGACCTTTTATACAAAGGTCTGTCAAATCAAACATTCACATCTTTGAGTTTGCCATAGTTCTTGGCCAATATAGTTATTTTTACAGACTGGGGGAAACAGGGTGTTACAATTCCCTCCCCCTTAAAGGAACATTGTCCTCGATGTTCTATCTATCAATATGACGTGTATGTACAGAAGTAAACAAAATCAGATATGCATGTTTCATGGCATCTTCCATTTCCCATGTAGCCTCATCTGGGCCAAAATGTTTTCACTGCACCTTGACATGTGCAATGGTTCGGTTCCTGAGCGGGGTTTCCTTTCTGTCCAGTATGCATTGAGGTTCTGGTAGGAATTCTCCCTTCAGTTCCACCTGGATCACAGACCAGTCAATCATATGATTAGAATCATGTACATATTTTTTCAATAATGAAACATGGGAAACATTATGTGCTTTTACTATGGGAGGAAGTGCTAGCCTATAGGCTACAGGTCCCACTCTATCTAGAACTTCAATGGGTCCACAATACGGAGGTGCCAACTTGGCACAAGCTCCCATCCTCAGGGAACTCTTCCTGGGCCTAACTCTGAGATATACATGGTCTCCCGTATTGAATTCTCTTGGAGTTCTCTTTCGGTCGACGTAACTTTTCTGTCTGTTCTGAGCGACCTTTAGGTTTTGTTTTATCTGAATCACTTGTTGTTCCATTTCTTTCAACATGTCAGGTCCAATAGTAATTATGTTTACTGGGTTACTCCAACTAACTGGAGTGTTGCACGGTCTACCATAGAGGACTTCGAAAGGACTCATCTTCAGGGATTCTTGGTAGTCATTATTTTAGGCGAATTCCACCAGTGGCAGGTAATCTTCCCACTTTTTAGGTTGATGCATTACATGCATTCTTAGCATGTCTTCTAATATTTGGTTCACTCTTTATGTCTGTCCATCGGTTTGAGGATGATAGGCTGTGCTAAACAATAATTTGGTCTCTAGACCAGCCATCAAGGATTTCCAAAAGTTGGAAGTAAATTTCGTGTCTCCGTCAGACACGATCTTTTTAGGCATACCATGTAGTTTGAATATTTCCTTCATGAATATGCTGGCGATATCTATTGCCTTGCAAGTCGATTTGACGGGGATAAAATGGGCGGACTTGCTCAATTTATCCACCACTACCATGATGGCGTCATTCTGTTTGGTTGATGTTGGTAATCCGGAGATGAAGTCCATGGAAATGGTTTCCCATTTCCATTCCGGGATTGGTAGAGGTTGCAATAATCCTGCTGGGTGCCGGTGTTCTGCTTTAACCTGTTGGCATTCTATGCACTTAGCTAAATAGTTAGCTATGTCTTTCTTTAACCCAGACCAATAGAATTGTTTCCTAGTGGTCGTGATCATCTTCTGGTATCCTGGATGACCAGTATATGGTCTTTTATGTAGTTCATCCATTATGAACCTCTTCAAGTCGTCACAATCTGGAATATACAATCTGTTT
>JASDQU010109682.1:190405-204724 GCA_032191745.1 Picea mariana | reverse complement strand
GATTCAGACTTGATGGTATCCAGATCTCAAGTCAATCTTTGAGAAGATGAAAGCACCTCCCAATTGATCGAACAGGTCATCGATCTTGGGTAAGGGGTACTTGTTCTTTATGGTTACCTTATTGAGTTGTCTATAATCTGTGCACAGTCGAAGGGTAACGTCTTTCTTTTTCACAAATAGGACTGGTGCTCCCCATGGAGACACGCTGGGTCGGATATAGCCTTTGTCCATCATTTCTTTTAGTTGTAATTTAAGCTCAATTAGCTCGGGTGTGCTCATCTTGTAGGGTGTCCTAGACACTGGCACCGCTCCTGGTGCAAGTTCTATCGAGAAGTCAATGTACCTTCTCAGAGGTAGACCCGGTACCTCTTCCGGAAACACATCTATATATTCTCTTAGTGTGGGGTGGTCTTCGAGGCTTGGTTTGTCATCTTCAACTGATTCCAACACCTGTATTGCATATAGTGGACATCCCTTCCTGCAATACTTTCTCATTTAAAGGGCTGCTATTCGCCTCATTGAGACAGGTTTTTGGATCCCTTGAAGGGTTATCCTTCTTCCTTCTTCACTTACACATTCTAAGGTTTTATGGTAACAGTCCAGTCTGGCTTTATATGTGGCTAGCCAGTCCATACCAATCAACAGGTCATACGATCCTAGGGGTAGTATGTTAAGGGTTGCTTGGGTGGGAAATTCACCCATAGTGAATTGGCAAGCTAGTATGCCCTCTGCTACCTTTCTTTTGGTGCCAGTGGCTAACTGTACCAACCATGGCTTGGCGTGTTTATGCGGTTGTAATTTACACTTATCAATAACCTTAGGAGCTATATAACTCAAATTTGAACCAGGGTCAATTAGAATAGACACTAAATGGTTGGTGATCATACCTTCCATCTCCACCACTGAAGCTTGGTGGTCAACTTGTTTATTATCCACGGTTGCATAAATTTGCGGCATACTCCTGGCCACATCATTGACGGTGGTAGCTTCTTGAACGTTGTAAATTCTCTGACTGTTCTGTTGTCGGTGCGGGCAGTCCCTTAGTAGATGTCCTTCTCCACAACCCCAACATTTCAAGGGTTCTTTCTTCGGGTTATCAATCTTTCCTGGGGTAGATCCAAAAGGTTTATTTCCACTATGGGAGGGGAAATTCTGTTGGTGTACACTTCGGGTTGGGAAGCTCATCCTTGAGTCCTTTTTATAGTTTTTAAATTTTGGGGATTTAAACCCCTTTTTCTGGAATCCCGAACTATTCTTCTGCTTCCAGCCTTCACGAGGTTCTGTCCGATGCCCAAGCTGTTCATAACAATATCTTGCCTTTTGGATAGTGTCTTCTAGGGTCTTTGGCTCATCAAACTCAATCTTGTTCTGATAGTCCTTAGGTAGTCCACTGATGAATCGTTGCACCTTTGCCTTTTCTGCTTTTATATAGGGTACGTACCTCAACAACTCGAGGAATCTGCTGACATATTCCTCTATGGTGCGTTGCCCCAGCTTGAGTTCATAGAATTCTTTAGTCTTTTCGTTGAAATACTTTTCCGACAGATACTTCTTCCTGAAGTATTTCTCAAACCGTTTCCAAGATAGGTCTTCTTCGTGAATCCCTTTTACATTCTTAAGGTCTTCCCACCAAATGGAAGCCTTTCCATTCAAGTTGAAAGTGACTACTTGGGCCTTCAAGTTTTATGAGAAGTCATGGACTCTGAAATACTTCTTTAGTCCAAGCAGCCAGGCCTCCGCTTCCTCTCCCTTCTTTATTTCACCGTCGAAAGAGGGTGGTTTGGCCTTCTTGAATTCTTCGAGATTATGATTTTTGGAATGATTTCGCTTCTTTCGTTTTCTTCGGGAATAAGAACTAGTTCTGTTACTAGAAGATCCCTCTGAGTCGCTAGTTTCCTTTCCAGAGGAATCATTCGACGATTGTCTCTTATCTCTCGAGTGAACCTTTATCAAGGTGTTCCTCCCAATGTGGCCACTTAAAAGACCACGTTTCTGCATCCCAGGTGGGCTTCGAATTCTCTTTTTCTGTCGTTGGTCCGCATGACTGGTGTCAGGTCCATGCTGCAATTGTCTTTGTATGTCGGATAAACTCTGTAGAAAGACTACATTAATTTTCGTTTGCTTCTCTTGCTCTTTTATCAACCTCTCGTTGTCGGCCTTGCAGCTCTGTAGTTCGACCATGAGGCTTCTCACAGTCTCAGCTAGATCTGGAGGGGTCTCTACCGCTCTCCTTTCGTCAGACTCTTCGTCTTTATTGTGGGAGCCATCCCCCATTTCGTGGTGCGTCACCATTCTACGCGTCTGTAGTTTCCCACGGTTGATCGTCCGCTTGTTGTGAAGGAAAAACACTTGTTGTTAGTCAACATTATATTCATTCACAATTAGCGCATAATTCATATCTTTCAAATGCATACACACAATAGGAATTTTCATTCTTAACTTCGGCTTTTGATAAAGGGGGTTAGGATAGAGAGTTACTCCTTTTAAGAGTACTTCAAATGGAGTTTATGCGCAACTCATCCATGAGCCCAAGCAGGCCAAGTGTTGTAACCATGCTCTGATACCAATTTGTCACACACCCACTACAACAACTAAGATTTTCTTTTTCTTTTGTCTTTTCTTCGAGGGACAAAATCCCTGAATTTCTATGGGGCCTTGCGCAGACCATCCCTTCCCTTATCCTCCTTCATGTGATCGTTGGCTATGACCACAGGCCTTACCAAAAAGGCGCTTCCGGCTTTCACGATTCAGGGAATCGTGATGCAAGCATTCCCCTGTTCTTTGTCTTTTGAAATGTCGAAACCTGAAAGGGTCTAACAGATCCTTAGCTCCTCCCTTGGGTCGCTTTTCATACGACCGATCCTATGACCTGGTGCTATTCCTCTAAATGCTTTCGGGGTTTCACGATTTAGGAATCACAATGCAAGCGTTCCTCCTTTCCCTTTCGAATCCCCGGAACTTGAAAGCCTGGTATCATCCGAATCTATGGTCCAGATCATCGACTTGATCAATGATCCAGATTAAATCCCAACATTCTACCTTTCGGGATTTCTGGCGAGGTCTTCACTCTTATTCCTCTGATGTCCAGAACCTCGGTGGCTTTAGATCTTCGCCATGCATCCCTACAAATCGACAGTCCAAATTCTTTCAGGACTCCTCCTTCCTACCACAAGACCCTATCCGGTGCCCTAGGGCTCATCCACAGAGCGCATTGGGGTTTCACGTATCGGGATTTCACGACTGGTGAAGACGAGGGGTCTTGCCCTTGGGTTTCCCGTGTGCCGAAACGCCGAAACCTATTCACGCTAAACCGATTCAGGGTTTCGTGTACCTGGATTTCACGACTGGCGAAGATGAGGGGTCTTGCCCTTGGGTTTCCCGGGTGCCGAAACGCCGAAACCTATTCATGCTAAACCGATTCGGGGTTTCGTATACCAAGATTTCACGATTGGCGAAAATCCACAGCAGAGAGTTTCCTTACCTTTTGAAACTCCGATCCCCGAATTCTCGATAAGGAAATTTTATATATGAGATTAACGACTGTGAGCCTCACCTGATTCGATGGTCCATAGAGCTCCGAAAAATCCTTGGATCTACGGTCCTGGATCCCATCGCTACTTGTGAAGGCTGAAGGGGTCGAGGTATTAACGCCTGCGCTCCTCCTCTAGATCCATCGGTTTTGACAAATCTGGAGTATTTTCGAAAGGATTCCGACCGTTCGTCTACCAAACGATGGGGTATTCTCTTTTGATAAATGGGACTCGCTATCCTTTCTGAGCTTGATTCATGAGATTCAACCTCTTGGGGCTTCGAACTCCCATGACTTCGAATCCTGAGAGAACTACTCTTTCTTGTACAAGGTTTCCAGACCCAGGTCATCGGGACCTTCAGAGGGTTCTTGGGTAATTATCCCTAGGCTTGGTGACCTGACTGAAAAGCCTCCCTAATTCGTCTAGCTATGACTCTGTGACAGGGGTTAAGTAAACTCGTGGGTTTACCACAACAGTAGTCTTTTCAAGGAACTCACTCCGCCTCTGGAATGGGAGGAAACTTCCCGGGAGGAGGTGCCTTCGAGAAATCAAACCAGGACATAGCGTGAGTCAAGTAGATGGAACAAATCTCAAGGGAACGGACTCGTAATCTGAACTTATTCATTCTATACATAAACCGATTATGGTCATATAAGTATAAGCATGCATCCATTATTTTCGATCAAAACACCAGGCAAACACTTCTATACAGAAACCATTTATGAGTGTACAAACATGAGAATGTGTCTAGGATATTCAATTCAAGATAAAAGATATAAACACTTATCAGAAAACACCAGGTGTGACGTGACTGCTAAGAGGGGTGATCGTTTCCACCCAACCGTAGGCTCAGTGACTCCAAACGGATTTACCACTAGCCACCCCCGAGCTAGACCACGATGCTTGAGATTCAGTCTCCTACTTCCAACTCAACGGAAGTCAAGGACGAAGGTTACTCTCCTTCTCCTCTGTTCAGAAGTCCCTGTGTTTCCAGAGCTCCTCCGGTTTTCTTCCGCGATCCCTGTCACGCGTGTTCTCCCCCCTTTCCCACACTTCCTTTCTTGCCTTTTCTGCAAGATTGCGTGTGGTGCGAATTCCCCCGTCCGTGGTTAGGTCTAGGAGCTTCTACGGATGGGTGATCCGCCCCCATCCCCTCATTAACTCTTGAGGAGCCTCCCCACCTACCATCCTGGAAGGTAATTCATTCCAGGGTTAGAGAGTTGCTTTGGTCTTTGAGCAAGTAAAAACCAGTACGGTATTGGTTCGGTGGAAGTTAATGCAACCATTCCAAGTCCCTTCCACCACCTCTCATTAGCCATCATGGTCTCTTTTAGCACATCTCCTTCCCAACAGTCATGCAACACATATTCATAACATAATTTACATTCATCGACCTTTTATACAAAGGTCCATCAAATCAAACATTCACATCTTTGAGTTTTACATAGTTCTTGGCCAATATAGTTATTTTTACAGACTGGGGGAAACAGGGTGTTATAGAGTGTCCCTAGGAAACACATTACACTAAGAAAAAAATATCTACAACGAGTGGATTCAAAGATACAATGTCTACTTTTAGATATTGTAAAACGACCAAGTCAGAATATGAGCTTGGGTAAACAAAGTTTGTAATTATAAAAAGTAGATTCAAAAAGTTAAAATTTGAATATATTATCTAAAAATTGAGGTTATAAGAGCTAAAATTTATGTCTTTGAGTTGAAAAAAAGGGGAACATGCTTGTAAATTTCTCTATTAGTAATAAAAAAAAGTGTTTATGAAATAAAATGTGTTACGGCAAGAGATTTTTTTTCCTTGCTTCTTGGGCAAGAGGTTACACTACAACCAAGGGTAATAATTGATCTCATGTATGGGACTTTAAGGATATATGATATTGAAAACCACATAAACCCACTGGAGGTAGCCTCAACAATGACCACAAGGGAGACTAGCTTTCTTGCAAATAATATCTAAGTTGAAACCACCTTTTGATCCTAGAGTAAGACCTAAAACTACTTTTGATTGGCCAAGAGCTTGTAATGTACCTACGGAGGTACCCAAGGGATAATGAATGTAAAGTGGCCATAATAATGGAATAGGCTCACTATGTAATTAGAAGGAACTAACATAATAGTAAGGGGTATTTAGCATAGACCCATAGGAATACTCATGAGTAAGTATAAATACACATGAGTATCATTGTATTGTAGGGATGTTGGATTGTATTGTCTTGTAGCAAGCATGGCTTGTTGAGTGATTCCTTCCTTACGGATTAATTGTTAGTGTTACCCTACCTCAAGGATTCTCTTCTCTATATTATTGTGTTCTTTATGGTGATTGTTTTGGTATCCTTGGGGTTTAAGGGTTATTTTTGGAGTTTAGGGCTATGTTCTCTCTTTGATATACCAAGGTTTCCTACAAGTGGAATCATTGAAAAACATTCACCATAAACCATTGAACATCCGAGATACCAAAATGTTCACCATAAACAACACAAGAATATAAAGAGAAGAACCCTTAAATTAGGGTAACACCACCAATTACTCTTTATGGAAGGAATAACTCCACAAGCCATGCTTGCTACAAGACAATACAATCCAACACCTCTCCAATACAATGATACTCATGTGTATTTATAATTTCTCATGAGTATTCCCAGTGGTTTATGCCAAATGCCCCATCATCACGGTTAAAATTGGTTGGATGATTTTCAATTTCTAGAACTTTGTGAATGATGCGAGAAGAGAAATAGGGTAATGAGGCTAGGCTTTTGGTTTGGTCAAAACAAATTAAATGTTTAGATTTGAAAGAGTGTTAAATGATAACTAACTTGGAGATTTGATTGTGGGTTGTGTTTGTTATCGCGCAGTTTGTAGCAAGGATAAAAGGCTATAAGATAGAGAGCCAAACTGGCGTAACAGGAACCAATCCCACCCAA
Organism: Picea mariana; assembly: GCA_032191745.1. Taxonomy (NCBI): domain Eukaryota; kingdom Viridiplantae; phylum Streptophyta; class Pinopsida; order Pinales; family Pinaceae; genus Picea; species Picea mariana. The sequence continues at coordinate 198,258 of JASDQU010109682.1, read as the reverse complement.
TGTCACCATGATGGGAAGATTCTTTCTATTTAGGGAGGTGAGGCCCAGGGGAGACGTCCTCGGTGACCTGGGGTTTTGAGGAGTCAAAAGGATAAAAAGACAAGGATAAGTTTTCCCCTCACAAGTCACCACCCAAATAGATAGTCCGACCAAAGGCCAATTTTAAAGTAAACCCCCAAGGAAAGTATACCTGCATGGAACAAAGCAACAACAAAATGATATATGCAAGCTATATCTCAATGGGGTTAGCACTTCATATAGTAGATGACTATCTGAATGACAATATAAGCAATTTGGCAATGAAATGTTGACGAAGTCAATGTTTATCAATAACAATGAAAGTAATAACACTTCACCAATAAATATTGGAGCAACAATGGCATTCAATATAACCAATCAATACTTCATTTAATAGATGCTTTAATCACTATCCAATTGCTCAATAACAAAACGATGTTGCACTAATGATGTAATAGCATAAGATGACGGCAACAATTTAGGGTTAATAGGGTTAGCTTTTAGACTAGGGTTGGTAGTTAGGGTTTCAATTCAAAAGGTTTGAGAGTGTTGTAATCAAGTTTCACTTCAACGCTGGAGGACTTTAGATCAGTGCCTTAGTGTTTAATGGAGTCAAAAGTGAAGGACACAAGAGTTGAAGGAGGCAAAGATTTTAAGGACTAGAGGGAAGAGTTTTGAGGTGTTGCTAAAGTAAGGCCTCAAAATCAAAACCCTAGGGGAGAGAGGCTCACTCCGATGTTGCTATAGCAAGGCCTCGTGCTCTCTCCTCCTTCCTGGCAAACGACTAGCTCAAGAATAAAACATAAAACCAAAACAAGAGGGTTTGAATGGACAAGGTGTTGCTACAACAAGTCATTTCAGCGAACCATAGAAAGAGTACAGCCCTAGTGTAGTAGACCTAGGCCAGGGATGTCTCACTCTTCTTGGCTTCTAGATAGTACGACTATCAAAAGAGGAAGAAGAAATAGGAGTGTGGCTACGACTAGGCTCTTTCTTCCTTCTTCAATGGCTGAAAAATTCTCTATCAGGGGACATGAGACAAGGACCTACTTGTGTGCTTATCACCTAGGGTTTTGATTAAGCAAAATCATAAATATATGCAAGAAATTAAACTACAATCATTCATTAAGAAGTTTTGTAGAAAAATACTTACAATTCACCAAGAAATAACCATGCAAACCCTAGTTGTAACACCTTCCTTCAAGAGAAACACCATAAAATGCCAAAAATGTCTTCCTTCAACAAGTGCGCCTCACTAAATCAGCCAAATACCCAAGAGAGGGCGCAAATTTCAGACCTCCTTATGGAGTGAAATGAGTGATCATGAAAAAATGAAGGAGAAAATCCTCCATTTGTACAATATCATGACCTAATTTTACTTTTTAGGTCATGTAAAAGGCCAACAAGGCCAAAATACCAAAATCATATTGTTTTACATTAAATTGTCAAATTAAATCCTAAATCAAGCTGAAAAGAGATTAAAATCCCCTCCAAGGGAGGCGTTAGCCCCTTTTTGGGCAGATGGGGCGTCCTGGAGAAAAACGTTAGCCCTCCTTGGGCTTCTCCAACCTGCCACACGTGCCACTGCTGCCTATTCGGCCCCCCAAAACGTCCATGATGTTGGGTGATGTCATGGTCAAGATGGTGACATAAGGCCAACGTTCCATTGAGAAAGGGTCATCCCCCCTAGGTCAAGATCTGTCGGGGTGCCTTTGGTGGAACGTCCTCTTCTCCTCTGGTGAAAAACTCTGGATCCATCTCTATCCTGTATCTACCCCCTGATGGGGTCTCAACATCCACCTGATGGGCTCTTCAGCCCCATGGAGGTCCAAACTGATCATCCCCCAATGTGTACCTGTCCAAGTTGGTACCTGTCCGTCGGGTATGGTCCTGCACATCAAAAGCTACGTCCTCCATGGGCTCATCAGTCACAGGGGTCATAGCAATATGAATCACATTTCATCATCAATATTAATAAACATATGCATAAAACCCCTAATAGATCAGTCAATAACTCAAAGACGTTACACAAACCTACTATACAAGTCTGGGAAAAAAGCAAGGCATCCTATTGGGCTAGTGTCCAATGCATAAGGGAAGTTCCTGGAAGAGATCCCTTCCAAGCCATGTAAGTGGATGAAGTGGTCAAGGGATGTTCAAGCAGGTGGGTGTAATGAAGGCCAAGGATGCAAGAAGTTACCTGTGGGTGCCTTTGTAGAAGGCAAGTTGTACCTGTCATGGATGCAATTCTTTCCAAGACCATTCATGCCTTTTATTCTTTTTTGTTATTTTCATTTTTTATAGTTTTTTCTTTCTTTTTGCTCAAGAGATAATTAGGGGACATTGTCCTGGCGTGGCAACCAGTGGTGACAATGTTACCCACAAGTACTTTCACAGAAATGAGAAGGTTGGCTCGTGATGAGACCCCCTTTCCCTTAGCCATGCAACCAAAGGTCACTGCCCTAGGGTGGTAACCAACTGATGGAAATGTCATACTGCTAGGTATCCATGGACCTAATAGGCTGGCTCGTGATGAGACCCCCTATCCTCTGGTTAGGTCTTGTTTTATTATTTTTTAGGGTCCCTCTTATTTCTTGTTGATAAGCCCTTCATTGCTTTCTCGAGGATCCCTGGGCGAAGCATCTCGAGGTTTTATTCTTAGGCTTTTATTTTTTACCAGCTTGCTTTTACCTTTTGGGCCTTTAGCCCCTTCTTCCCACTAGATAAGGTGTAACCCTAAAATAGGTCAACCCAGTGCCCGAACAAATGGAATGGGACAGGTGAGCGGAAAACAAGATGGAAAAGTGAAACTGTGAAGGGAGCGGACGATGGCTTCTCAGAGACAACCCCAGTGGCTAACCAAAACCAATAGACACAGGCTTACTAAGACACCCTGTCAATCCCCCAAAACATGGTCAAGTGGGCAAGTGTAAGATCCAAGTAGTTGTTAGAAATAAAAGAAATCAGATGCATACATTAAATGGTTTTGATGATCAAAGTGACACATACCATGATACTTGAACTAATTACCTCATGAATCAAGAACCCTCTCTGACACAAGACCAAGCCGATGGTGGTGGAGGTTGCTGCTGCTGCTGACAGGATAAAGATGTTGGAAGAGAGAAAAGGTGGGCCCTCCAGGGCCATGCTGAAGTCAATCCTGCTCTTGGTACTCCATGTCTAGGACCTATGGGCCTCGAGACATGATCTCCTATTTATCCCTGAAAGTGGGGGATAACAGTGTCAACTATGTGATTTTTGAGACGTGCATTGAAGGATCTTCCAGTTTGGTCGTGATGATGGGTACAAACTCAACTAATCTTGGAAACCCATCATTCATCGCCTTCATTAGCAAACCTAATGTGTTCCTCTTATATTTTCTTTCAACTAATATTTTTTTTGAATTTAACTCTTTTATATTCTAACCCCCCCTTTACCTTTTACTCTTCCTTTAATTACCTTTTAATCATCTTATCTTATCTTCCCCCCTCCTTAAACCTATCATTCCCCTCATAATTTTCTTTTCAAGACATTAATTTAATGCACATCAACTATTTTGTCCTCTTTCCAAATTGTAACCCTCTTATTTTAATTATTTTAATATTTTAACTAATTTTTGAATTCAATATCATCCCCGTCACTTTTTTTTTTAACAAAAGTTGGTGGATTTTTATTCATTCAAAAGGGCATGGTTGAAACCACTTAGTACAAAAGAGAGTCTAAAACCATAACAAAATTCTAGCTCTACCAGAGCTTCTAGCCACTGTATTTATGTCCTTCTCCTATTACTTAACCATATTCTAACACTACTATTATGTTGAATAGTATAAATTCAGTAAAAAATATTGTTAATACATACTATTAAACAAAACATACTCAAAGATTTGCATCAATATTCATCTCACTGCCATTTCCAAGCTTATCACGGTCCTTTCCAAGCTGGTCACAATCCTCCGAAGATGCCATGGGATCGTTTAACTCTAGAATTGGAGCTAATTCTGACACTACTTCGCCACACATACTTCTTCCAGGGAGAGAATTCCCCTGATCTACGTCATGCTGAGACAACTGGAACTAAAGAGCTTCAATCTGGCTTCCCAACACATCAACCTCATCCTGAAGTTGTCCCACCAAGACCTTGTGTTGAACCAGGGTATCTAGAGAAAATGAAATAGTTGAACTAAGAGAGCTAACCCGAATAATTAATCTCTGCATATCCTCAAATTCATTCTCCACCATGTCCTCATCTTGTTGCAATTCATTGTCCCTAGAAGACATAATGACTCAATTTCCTAAGAAAGCCAACAATTGAGCACAAAGAGGACAATGGGATGGTATTGCAAACCTCCCTATACCAACTATAGAGAAATCCCAAAAGACACCATCGTCTACTAGAAAAAGTGCACTAGACGAATTGTTATCCCCACCATTAAACACTAGAGAGGAAACGGTTAGAGTGCAGAATTCACTCACTGACTTTAATACTATGAAGCATCCTAAGGAATCCATAGAATAACTTATGATAAGCAAGAATGAATCAAAACCATAACACACCAGACAAGCCTCCAAACCATCCACCAAGAGGTCATGAAATAATGCATCCCCCGAGACTTCCTATGTGCCATTAATAACAAGATCATTCCCAAGATGGAAAGTTCAATAGTTATGTACCTGAATTTCCTTGATCTGATAGTTTCCCATGAGATTGCCATGCAAAACCTTAAAATGGCCGATGACACTACCCATATTTACCAGTTGTTGTTGTACTTTCCCTACTGCTCCTTTACTTTCCATAATGAATTCTCTCTCCTCCTGGAGCAAATCCATCGAACTTGTAACGACTAAGTACCAGGCTTGTACCCTCTTCATTGAGCTATGCTTCCAACCACAAGCCAGAGTGATTATCCCACTTCAAAAAATAATAACATTTCATGTCTTTAAATGCATGACAAGATGATGCCTTGCCTCATGCATATGACCTCCACGTGGTGTAAAGAAGCTCTCCACGTGGGATAAAAAAACCCCACCATTAATTCGGTTCATATGATCACGAGGGAGTAACCAAGCGCTCAACACACTCAACACCATCTACTCCCATAAGACTAAGATATGTTCCTATGGTTGTATTGGCCATTGCATATGATTCTGAGTTATTGTGACAATAAACATGAAAAAATTGGACATTGAGATTCAAAAAGGATAACCTAATGCGATCAACCAAAATTTTTATATTGACATCCTTTGTGTTGACACCCAAAAGCACAACATAAAGTACCCGCTTGCAAATGGTTGCAAGGCCTTATTATTTAATTATATTTAATAATATACTAATAGGTGGGACCCCTTGTGTGACTTGTGTGACTATGACGAAGATATGACACTTATGTTCTATGTGCTTATGAGTTGGCTGAGATACAAGCTCTACATTTTATTTGCTTTTAAAGTCGTTGTCGAAATAATTGATCAAATGATGTTATGGGCGATATGATTAAAAGGGGAGAATAGAAGGAGAACTACAAGACTAAGGTTTGCTCTCTAGTGAGATAGCTTCGGTTTTCATTCATTTCTGAGTTTACTTGAAAGCCTAATCCTCTTGTTGACAGCAGGGTCTTATTGAAGGCATCTGGCTTCAAAACTGAATCATACCATTCAACAACTTGTTTTAAAGGTGTTTGATTTATCTTTGATAGTGTGTGTATTCTTGTTGGTTTATGAATTAATTTTCATGGCTGATAAGGGATATCTTGCAGAGTCAAGTGGCAACATTTTGTGGCAAGTTGATCCAGATCATTAGTTTCAGTTTTATTTCACTGTCAGGGTATTTTTGTATGGTGCCCATCGGAGACTTCTAAATTTGACTTTGGTCCATACCCTCGTAGGGGTTTATAAAAGAGAAATACAATTTTTTATATCTCATAATGAAATAAAATCAGATTATTCTTTTGTCTCATACATGTGTTTTCATGACTTGGTTCTTCCTTTCGCATTTCTCTCCATGTTTACTTTATTGTAAAATTTGTATACTGTTATCGCACGGTTTGTAGGAAGGGTTTAGGTAGCTTGAGTCAAGGCTTAAAACCGGCGTAACAGGAGCTTCCCCACCGACTGTCACCTCGATGGGGAGCTCTTTCTATTTAGGATGGCTAGTCCAAGGGAGACGTCCCTATGTAATCTGGGTTTCTGAAGGGCTAAAGGGGTAATGGACCAAGTTAAAGAATCCCTTTCACAGATTACTGCCCAGGGTGAGATAGTCAAAGGAGATGCTCCACTAATGATGCACCTGCTTGCGAGACAAGACAAACAAAGCTAGAAAATGTGCTTGCAGTGGGTTAGTACTTCATAATATCAATGACTATATTCAAATATACATATGAGCAATGATTAGATATAATTATTGACGAAGTCAATGATTATTGAACAAAGATAAATAGCTTATATCACTTCTTCAATAAGTACAAAGATAATGACATTCAATGTATGAAATCAAGTCCTTTATATTATCACAATGCAAATCTGCTCATATATATATATATATATATATATATATATATATGTTTGCTGCGTCACAAATGCAGATTGGAGTGACGTCAGCCCTAATCTATGCTAGTTTTGGAAGGCAAAAGGTGAACGTTTTGCTCAATAAACCCAAGAAGATAAACTATGCTTCAATGCCAACCAAATTACAAAGTTTTGCACTTATATTAGGATCAAAAGAGAGTTGACGTCACAAGTAATATTACTATTGCAAGAGGTGACGTCAGCCCTAGAATTTAGTTAGTTTTGAAAGACAAAGAGTGAAATGTTTTGTCAAATAAGCTTAAAGATGCAATTAATGACTCAAAGTCTATCAAATGGAGGTGATAAATGTCACAATGTTGCAAGCAAAGCAAGAGATCAAAAGGTGTGACGTCACCTATATTATTTCTGTTGTTATAAAACTGATGTTAGCCCTAATTCAGTTTTGTTATGTAGGCCAGGAAGTGGAACGTTTGCATACTAAGCCAATAAAAATACTCTATACTTCAATGCCAAACAAATCACAACCTTTTACACTTGAACAAGGGTTAGAAAGGGGCTAGACGTTATCAATATTGGCTGTTGTTACAGCAGTGACGTCAGCCCTAATTCAGTTTAATTATAGAGACAAAGAAGTGGCCGTTTTGCAAAATAAACCAATGAAAAGACTCAACACTTCTATGGCTGCAAAGAGATGACTAAGCCGCAATTTTTCATCCAAACATAAGTCTAAAATCAGCGAGACGTCATCATCATTAAGGTTAGTAAAATCAGCTAGGGTTAGATGCTAGGTTAGTTAGGGTTTCAAATAAAAGAGTGTTTGAAAGAGAGTTTAAGGAAAAACAAGCTCAAGAGTATCTCTAGACTAGTGCCTTGGGTTAATGGAGTCAATTGAAGTGAGACTAATGGCTTGGAAGACTTAAAATTAAGGACAAGAGGGTTAGGGTTTGATGGTGTTGCTATGGCAAGGCCACCAAATCCTAAAACCCTAAGAGGAAAAAGATTTACTTAGGTGTAGCTAAAGCTAGGCCTAAAACTTCCTCTTCTTTCCTTAAGACTCCTTTGGCAAAACGGCTAGCTTATGGACACAAATCTATGGCTGAAAAGTGTTGCTTAGATACAAAGCTTTTCAAACCCTAGAAGCAAACCCTAGGTGTAAACTAAATTAGGCCTAGGACGCCTTCTTTCTTCAATTTGTGCTTGAAACTAACTCAAGATAAGAGGAAGTTAGTGTAGCTATGGCTAGGCTAAACCTTCTCAAATCAAATGGCTATAAGCTTTTATCATGGGGACATGAAGCCACAACCTACTTGTGTGTT
>JASDQU010109682.1:155412-190305 GCA_032191745.1 Picea mariana | reverse complement strand
TATTCACAATTATTTTTGAATCTTGTTATTTTTTTTCGAATACTCTTTGATTTATTTTTCTCATGATAATACCTTCTACAAGAGAGCTTAATGTTGAACACAGTCTTAAATACCAGACTAGCATTGCCTTGGCCTTATTCAATACTATCCTAGAAACTGCTAGTACCCGGGCTGACCTTGAACTCTCTTTGGAAGTAGTTGAACAAGATATAAGTATCTGTGAGCGCTGGGAAGCCAGGCAAAGGCAGCCAAGAAATCAATAACCTCCCTTTCCCTAAGTCTTTGGTCTTCTTTTTCATGTCCTCAAATCCTCACGTTTCTAGAAGAAGAAGAGGATTGTCCTCTGAAGTTACTTCTATCATTGAAATAGGAAGGAGGAAAGTTATTTTGTCGACCCAAGAAAGCACTCTAAGGAGGACTTTGTTTGATTCTGCCAGCTCACCCTTTTCACCCTTACCCATCACTTTCAAAATGGCATCTACGGGTGGTACTAGTGGTGCTAGAGGTGCTTCATCATCCCAACCTTTGGCCTCATGGGTAATTGGTAGTCTATATAGTCATCGAGTTCCTATCCAATTTGCTACCAACCCTGCTGAAGTTATAAAAAAATACGGGCTTTTTCAGTTTGAGGAAGATGCTACGACCACCCCATGGCACGTATCTTCTCCCTTGAATCTAACACCTGCTACTCATCCGTTACCAAATTTTAAAGAGCATCTTCCTAAATTCTCAGGGAACAATATTGTTTCTACAAATGAACACCTAGTGGCATTTTCTAATGCTTGTCATAATATTGGGGCTAACGATAATGATACATGTATGCACTTATTCATCAACTCCCTTGAAGGAAAAGCGACAACTGATTTTTTTGATCTCCCTCCAAAAATCATTTCCACTTGGGAAGAGTTGGTTTATTGGTTCAAGTCCACTTATGGATAATTCAAGAGCCTGAACGAATAGTTAAGGGAATATAACAATATTTCTTACAGAGATGGTGAGACTATTAAGTCCTACACCCTCTGCTTCACCAAATTGTACAATCAAATCCCTGAACTAATCCACCCCCAAAACCAAGCCGCTTTCATGCATTACTATAATGCGGTTCCCTCTCCTTATTGTCATGGGCTCGAAGAAAAGGCCATTGACAATCTTGTCTCTGCTCTCCACATTTGCCTGGAGTACAAAGAGCAGCTTGAAAGAACAGGTCTCCCTAAAGGAGACTCATTCAAACAAACATATATGTCTTCCTTCCTACAACTTGTGCAAGATATGAACAATCAGATGATAGCCTATAAACGAAAGGGGAATGTTCCCTCACTTACTCCTGGGGCATATTCTTCTTCCGCAACGTCTTTTAGGAATTCAAATGAAACAATTTTTAGCCCAAGGCCATTATGTCTCGCAGTTGGTGTAACTTTTGCGAAGAAAATCATGAAGAAAGTACTTGTGAAGTTAAGAAGAGTGCCAGAGATAAAATCTTTAGCAAGAAGCCCAAAACCACTATTGTTGTTCTAGATTGGGTAGAACCGAAAGATGTTATGATCATAAATACTAGGAACAAATCTTATGCTCCTAAAGGGAAATACAATTCTCCTCGTACTTCTTCCACCCTAGCCTCGTCTTCACAAGGTACTAATGTACAAACTATCAAAATTCCCGAAAGTCAAGGAGTTCCTTCCCCTCTTCCCTCTTCCAAGTATAACATCCTTAATCAATTGACTAATATCAAGGCCGATGCTACTCTTTTGGACATGGTTGTCGTCCCTGAACAACAAAAGCATCTCAAGAATTTTATGAAAGGAAAGGATTCCACCATAGCCAATCTTTTTGAAGAGACAAAAGAAGAGGATACCACTGCAAATAAGATAGGTGTAAATAATTTTAGACACCTTGTGAAAAACCCTCCATTTTTCATTTCTGTAAAAATTATGGATAAGATAGCCCATTGTTGCCTAGTTGGTGGCGGTTCGGGTCCAAGTGTAATGTCAAAAATCATCATGGAAGAGCTAGGATTATCATGTACTAATGAAAATTCTAGAAGCGTGCTCTCCTATAACAGTCTGCAACAATCAACTATAGGTGAAATAAAAGACGTAACTTTAGTTTTGTGTGCACATCCCAAAATAAGGACAACCCTCAGCATCCAAGTAATCGACATGCCAGTAAGCAACTATTCTATTATCTTAGGAAGAGATTGGCAAGCCCTAATAGGTGGATATATTTTGCTTGATGGAACACACTCATATGTTCCTCGAAATGGAAAGAATATTATAGTCCTAAGAGAAGGAATAATTTCACCATACATAGAGAGCATTCCTCAACTGAATGTAAACTATCTCGAGGAAGACTTAGGGGTGTACTCTATCTTTGTTGATGAGGGTGACACTACTTTGGAACAAATGTATTTAGAAGATGGTATGTGGCACATGCATTTCGATGGCTCATGCTCAAACGGAGGTAATGGAGCTGACATTATCTTGTTCTCACCTATAGGTAAAATTCACAATTTTTCTTTTAGGTTAGAGTTTGCTTGCATGAACAATGTCACTAAGTTTGAAGCCTTACTGCTAGGCATAAAAAATGATTATAACCTCGATTGCGTCCACCTTACAGTCTTTGGTGATTTTGAACTTGTTGTGAACCTTGTGCGTAAAAACTATTCTCCCAGCAATAATTTGATGAAACATTATACCCAAGTTGTTTGGATGCTTATCTCGAACTTGTTATCATTTAACATCGCTCATGTTAAGAGAGAACTTAATTCAATGGCTGATAGGTTAGTTGTTTTTGCGACATATCCTACTCAACGAATTCTACCTCAAAGGCATGATTGTACTTTTCAATATTTATATCGTCCGCACATTCATGATAATATACAATCATGACAGGTTTTCCCCAATGATGAAGGCATCTGTGCTTTCATACAAAATGAACCATTTAAGCCCCAGGAAATCATATCTATGGAAGACAACAAATTTCCAAAAGGCTTGACTCCTATCAAGAATTCATTTTCGTCGAATGATGTAGGCAACAAAGAGATGCAGAAGGAAGAGGAGTCGAAAAGGAAATTGGGTGACACCATTTCCTTGAACCTTGGGACATCCGAATCTCCAAAGATGGTTAAACTAGGTGCCCAATGTTCCGACGAAGAAAAGGAGAAATTCACAAAACTACTACATGAATTTCAAGATGTTTTTGCATGGTCATACGAGGATCTTCGTGGTTTTGATCCTGCTCTCATACAACATGCCATTCCTATGAAGGAAGGGATAAAACCAGTGAGGAAAAAACGAAAACCTATTAACCCCACACTTGAAGCTACTATTAGAAAGGAATTGGAAAGACTTTTGAAAGATGGTATAATCTTTCCAATTAAGTATTCTGAGTGGGTTTCAAATTTGGTTCCTGTTAGGAAAAAAACTGGTCAGATTTGATTGTGCGTGGATTTTCACGCACTAAATAGAGCAAGCGTAAAAGATCATTTTCCTCTTCCTAATATGGAAATGATTTTGCAATAGGTCGCAGGGTCACAAATGATGTCCTTACTTAATGGTTTCTCTGGATATAATCAAATCAAGGTAAAAAGGACTGATAGATACAAAACCACCTTTACTACACACTGGGGCACATTTGCTTATGAACGCATGCCTTTTGGCTTATCTAATGTAGGTGCCACTTTCTAGAGAGCTATGCAAATAGATTTTGACGATATGATCAATAAAATTATCCAAGTATATCTTGATGATTTGACTGTCTATTCAAAGAATCGATTGGATCAATTTGGTCATCTCAGAAAAGTTCTCATGCGATGTAGAAAATTCAACATTTCTTTAAATCCTTCTAAATATATTTTTGGCGTCACCAAGGGCAAGCTCCTTGGACATATCGTTTCTGATTAAGGAATAAGCATATATCCCGAAAGGATTGCAACTATTATGAACCTTCCTGCCCCCACTTCCAAAATGTAGGTCCAAGCCTTTATGGGTATTATCAACTTTGTCCGTAGGTTTGTTCCTGATTTTTCTTTAATGGTTAAACCAATTCATAATCTTCTAAAGCAATATCGCTCCTTTTCTTGGACAGATGATGTCGAAAATGATTTCGTAAGGATTAAGAAGGAAATCAGTTTCGCACCAGTTCTGGCGAAATCCAACTTTGAGAAATATTTTATTATATATACTAATGCCATTGAGGAAGCAATTACTGCTATTCTCTTACAATGTGATGACCAGAATAATGAAAAACCTATAGCGTACTTGAGTCAAAGTTTATCAGACGACAAATTCAAGTACTTTTATATTGAGAAACATGTTTTTTCTCTTGTTAAAGCTGTAGAGAAATTTCGCCACTTTATTCTAGGAAAACATACGCAGGTAAAAGTCCCTTTTCCTGCTGTCTAGTTCATGCTTTCAAAAACTTATCTTTCAGGGAAGCTTGCACATTGGCTTGCCAAGATTAAGGAGCATGATTTGACGATCATGACTTCAAAAACAATCAAGGGACGAGACTTAGCCCTTCACTTAGCTCAACATGCTAAAGCAAGTGAAGAACTTGATGATTAGGATAATCCTCTTTCAACACTGTTTTATATTGAGACTCAAACCCTTTCTATTGTTGAACACTCATGGTATAAAAATCTAGTGTATTACTTGCAATATTAGAAATGCCCAGATAACTTAGATCCTCATCAGAAGAGAAGAATCCGCTTTGAATCTTACAAGTATATTATTTTAGGAGACTTTTTGTTCAGAAGGTCTACTGATGGTATATTGCTTCAATGTGTGAATGATGAGGAATCACATAAATTGTTACATGAAACTCACGAATCTTCAGATTCTGTTATCCACGTTGGTGGCCACTTTTTTACAAAAGCTACTGTTTTTAAAATCATAAGAAATAGTTACTACTGGCCTTCAATCTTTCGAGATTCTTATAAATTCGCAAGATCTTGTGACAAGTGCCAAAAATTCGTTGGGAAAAAACGTCTTTCTACTATGCCTTTGCAACTTGTTCTCCCAGAATTTCCTTTTTCTAAATGGGGCCTAGACTTTATTGGTCCCATTAATCCTCTGTCTTCTGCAGGGCATGTTTTTATATTGACAGCCACCGATTATTTCACTAAGTGGACTGAACTTGTCCCTCTTAGACACTCACAGGATGAACAAATAATCTCTTTCCTAAAAACTAATATCTTCTCCAGATTTGGCATTCCTTTAGAAATTATTACAGACAATGGTCCTGCTTTCATTTCGCAAAATTGAATCAATTTCTAGTCAAGTTGGGAGTCAATCATTTCACTTCATCAACTTATTACCCCCAAGGACCTGGGCAAGCCGAGTCTACTAACAAAAATCTAGTTCGGATCATAAAGAGGCTCATCGAATATAAGCCTCGTCAATGGCACACCCTCCTCACTTACGCCCTTTGGGCAGATCACACTACCACCAAGGTAAGCACAGGTTGCACCCCCTTTCAACTTGTTTATGGTCAAGAAGCCATTCTTCCTACCGAGCTGGAACTTTCTTCTCTATGGCTGATGCTACAAATTGAAGAATTAAATTCTTCCAATGTCCCTCAAAGGCTAAATGCACTATTTGCCTTAGAAGAACAAAGAATGTTTGCCTCAGAAAACATAAAGAGAAGACAACAAACTGTAAAGAAGTATTTTAACAAATGTGCAAAAGCTGTCAAATTTAAGGTAAATGAGAAAGTCTTACTTTGGGACTCAACCCATACTGACAGAGGGAGACATTCGAAGTTTAAAAAATTGTGGCTAGGTCCTTTCAAAATTGCTCTTGTCCTAGGCGCAAACTCTGATCTTTTAAAGGATTTGGAAGAGCGATTGTTTTCCTATAGTACGAATGGTTCCCACTTGAATCATTATGTCGAACTGGCTTGATTGATAAACACCATGTGGAAATCATTGTTGTATATAGCTTTTTGTTTCACTGTTTTATTTTGCTTTGTTAAATTGAGTTTTCAATTTTTGTTGTTTTATTTTCTGCCATTTCATTTTATGTTTATCAGAAGTAAAATTTTGGATCAGTTTTGCCACAACAATGCCACTCTGTAAGTATAGTTGATCAATAACAATAAAGGTTACACTTTCATGATGTCCTCCTTTTAGACATTGTTGTGAATGCTTTTTGCTTTCAGTACTGCTGTTAGATAGATGATTTTGTCTTCTTCCCTATTTTTTACTATCCCTTTCTTCCCTCCATCCTGAAATTCAAAAGAGCATATCAGAAAATTTCTCCTGAACACGAAGAAACACTTTTACTGTGACTGATCAAATGTTATGCATACATGACCAAACCCCCTCATACGTACCACTTTCCATGAGTTATTCCCAAAATCCTGTCTCATTATTTCCCTTAATCCATCTTTTCCCCCCTATTACATAATCATTCTGATCAATAATTCTTTGATCTATGTTCACCTGGCCTATGAAACCGGACATTATAAGTTCTTAATCTGTTGGAAACATATTTCCTTGTGGAGTCACCAATTTGTTGACGCCCAAAAGCGCAACATAAGGTACCTTCTTGCAAATGGTTGTAAGGCCTTATTATTTAATTATATTTAATAATATACTAATAGGTGGGACCCCTTGTGTGACTTGTGTGACTGTGATGAAGAGATGACACTTATGTTCTATGTGCTTATGAGTTGGTTGAGATACAAGCTCTACAATTTATTTTCTTTTAAAGTCGTTGTCGAAATAATTGATCAAATGATGTTATGGGCGATATGATTATAAGGGGAGAATAGAAGGAGAACTGCAAGACTAAGGTTTGATCTCTAGTGATATAGCTTCAGTTTTCATTCATTTCTAAGTTTACTTGAAAGCATAATCCTCTTGTTGACAGCGGGGTCTTATTGAAGGCAGCTGGCTTCAAAACTGAATCATACCATTCAACATCTTGTTTTAAAGGTGTTTGATTTATCTTTGATAGTATGTGTATTCTTGTTGGTTTATGAATTAATTTCATGGCTGATAAGGGATATCTTACAGAGTCAAGTGGCAACATTTTTTTGGCAAGCTGATCCAAATCATTAGTTTCAGTTTGATTTCACTATCAGAGTCTTTTTGTATGGTTCCCATCGAAGACTTCTAAATTTGACTTTGGGCCATACCCTCGCAGGGGTTTCTAAAAAGAAATACATTTTTTTATATCTCAGAATGAAATAAAATTAGATTATTGTTATGTCCCATACATGTGTTTTCATGACTTGGTTCTTCCTTTTGCGTTTGTATCCATGTTTACTTTATTGTAAAATATGTATACATTTATGTAGCTTTGTTTAAATTTTATTTTTATATTGCAACATATACAAATCATAAAATTAGCCTTGATCCTTTATAATTAATACTTGTGGATTGAGTGAATGGTTTGAGGCTATAAACCCCATGTGACATTCCCAATTATCTTGTCTTATCCAAGAAAGATCTGAAAATGATTGAGTGAGGTACTCCATACCTTTTCCTCAACACTTTGGAGAAGATCCAGTCACAAAGTGTCTGATGGTATTTTTGGAATCCTCGACTATGTTTAGTTTGGAAATTTGTCTCTGCTTTGCCAATTCGAATCCCCTCATATACTGCATAGGCTTCGACCTTATTGTTGGTGGTGATGCCAATATTCCAATAGAAGTCCAATTATCGATTTCCTTTGGGGCCATAAAGCACACCTCTTACACCTGCCTCCCCAAGCTCATCCCCGTTACTTTTAATTCACCTTAAATATATTTTCAATCATCTTATGAGCCCATATTCAATCATAATCACCACGCTTTAATTTTCTTTTAATATTCTTATACTTTATTTTTATTAATTTAATTCACAACAACTAATTCACAACGACTAATAATTATCCCATTTCCAAATTATAACCCAACATTCTTATCAAATTGCCTTTATAAACTTCCCTCAACACTCTTTTCAAACACCATTGCTTCAATAGTCTCTGATGATGGGTGGAGTGTCCACTCGAAACGTCAGACGTTTCATAAACTCCATATAGAGTTTAATTTCATAAATCTAATTCATCAATTTAATTTATATTAAATGATATTTTAAAAATAAATCCAATAAAATCAAATAGATATGTAAATTTCGTTTCTTGTCCTTATGTAATTTTATTTCTTAGACGTGGTACTTATTCCAATTGAACAAAATAGAAAGAGTGTTATAATATATTACAATTGATTATAAAGAGTTGGCAAATTTTAAAGTGGATGCAAAATGATTTTTAATAAAATTATAAATTATAAGTGAGCATTTAAATTTAATAATATTTAAATGGTATTAATTTTATTTATATATAAATAAACAAATAATATATAAATAAATATTACATTATTAAATATTAAATAGGATAGGAGAACCACATAATACAACACTTTGTAGACCAGGGTCGCTGCAAGCACATGAGATGGATTTGAAAGCAGAATGGCATTGTTACTGGCTATTTTACATCTTTGAACTCTTCAAAGCACATAGCAGAATTTGAGATGCGGAAGATGAGGTGGTATGGGGTTAAAATAGCTTGGGTGGAAAGTATACAACGAAGCTAGGGTACAAGGCTCTTCAGAAGGTTCTCTTCTTTTGGCTTGTACTAAAAGAAAGAGTGCTCACCTAGGATAGACTCCAATTGAGAAACAAATTGGGGCCTTGTTTCTGTCACTTGTGTTTGAACGATGTTGAAACTAATAAACATCTCTTTCTAGATTGCACATTCATGAAATAATACTGGCATGTCATTGAATTCCAATTAAATGAGACTCATCTTTGGGACATGACAAGTTTAAAGGAATGCTACAGGGAATTTTTCACCAACATACATCTTAAGAACCTTAGAGCTCCCTCGTCCTGGTAGCAGGGGAATCTGGTTGGCTTGCAATTCAAATTTGTCGAGGATAGCCATACCCTAGTAATTAAATTCTCTTTTTAGATCATGGCATTACTCACTTCGTAGCCACCCCCTTTGCATTAGAAGGCGGTTCTATTCGTAGGCAAGATCAATATTAATAAAGAAATAACATGGGGCTTTTTCAACGTTGTTTTTCAATGCACAATTCCTTTTAGTGGACTGGGCTTTGTACTATATCTATCTAATATGAATTTTTTTTGTTGGCAAGGCCAACTTGGGACAGGGAACCAACAACTAAAGTGAATTTACAACACTTTTTATATTTCTAAATGTGCTTGTGAAAATAATGTTCACCATTTGCATATTTATGGCGACTCAGAACTAGTGATTAATTGGATGGAAAACATGCTATATGTTTGTAACCTGAGCATCTTACAAATACCACAACAATTGAAAGTCATCGGTGATCAATTTTAATGGATCTCGTTCACTCATATTTATCATGAAATAAACACTATCATTGACACACTATCAAAAGGGGCACTGTAGTTAATCGTGAACACCTATGTCTTGGAAGAATTCAATGATGACCAGTTGATAGCTCGAATTGAATGCAAGATTAATGATCCTTAAGTTTTATTCTTGAAACTTCAATGAGTTTGAAGCTCTATTTGGAGCCTTTCTGGTACTAGCAATGATCTATTGGTGAAATCTTGTTCTACTTTCTTGGGGGAGGCAATCTTAGCCTTAAAAATGTCATGTAAGGTTTATAAGTCTTGGTAAGTGTTGATCAAAAAATTTGATCACCTAGATTCCCCGTTCTTGGGATAATAAAAAAAAATTCCAGATCAAAAGAAGGGAATTTTGGTAGATCATCAATTTATTGTGTAGCCCTCAGTCTCAGCTTCGTTACACATTTTTCGTGTTCAAAGTCCGATTTCGTATGCTCAAGATATCCAGGTTTTTGTCTAACCTCCCAAAACAATGCCTTTTTCCATGTGCAACATAACTAAGATCTTCTTGAAACCATGCTTATTTTTCTTAGTTCTGTTATTATCACTTAAGACTAAGTCTTGACTTAGTCTCGTTTTCTTGTTTCATATTCTTAATTTTTTGCTCCATACATTTTCATGGTTCTTACTCTCCCACTTCCCATACTTAGTTTTAGTTTTACATTTTATTACTTCGCCTCTCGTCCACTTATTCCCTTACTCCTCCCTTACTTCCTCTCCATGTGGACCTACTCTCCTCACCTCCCTCACGACCTTCTTCCCCCTCTCTCATTCCATCTCCGTTACTTAACCATTCTTTCCTAAGTGTTATGCCTCCACTTATATGATGACACATGTTAACCTCCACTTATATGATGACACATGGAAACTAGTTACACTATGACATGCGACACCTTATCAGATTGTAACACGTGGGATATGAACCAACCCTGACTTTTTGTTGATTGGGTGCTTACTAGGCTATGACTGGATGATGATTGGGCTACCAAAATTTTAATTATTTCATGAATTATCTAAGGGGTCATGCTCAAGTTTCCATAGTCTCTCCTGAACTGACATTAAGTGTATGACATGCTTTTTATTATATGCCATAAAATCCCCAAAAATCCCATGCATGTGGGATAAACATTTTATGAACAAAAGTGAAAATTCTTATGAAGGAGGACAAAATTAGATCAAGGGATAAGATTAACCCGTGAGTTAAATGAACAGTTGTTGAGCAACAAATTTCTGGAATGGCATGGGGTAAACCACAACAGACAGAATGATTGTAGAAACTAACTCTAATCCCAAGTATGCTATATAAATGAAATGATAACAAGACAAGGCCAAGAGCCTACCTCATCTGGATGTTCGATGAAGACCACCGTGGAGCACACAACTCAAAGCTTTATACCTGCAACTTGTCCTCAACAACCAAGATACGCAAGAATACAATGATACTATATAATGTTAGCATATAAAATAGCATAATCCATTAACATACATGACAAATACGCCCATGGAATAACAATTCAAATATTTGCAAGATATCAATTGGAGGAGAAAAGAGTGTTTCTATTAAAATAATCAATAGAAGTATACAAGTGACAAACTTTTGTGTCGGCACGTCTCAAAACCGAGAAACTAAGTCCCTTCCAGTTGGGCCTCCACCACTTCAATCCTCCACCAAAGGCAATCTCATATAAAGGAGACAATGAGGTTCTCCATCAAAGAGGGAAGAGCTTGGGGGATGAACAATGTGTTCAGACTTTCAAGGATAAAGGAATGCAGACTCAATGTGAAGTGAAATTTCTCCAGAGTATCGTTGATCTCAAAAGTTGAATTCTCTCCTCTTCCACAGTTTGGATATGGCTCAATTTATAGCCTTCAAATGGAATTGAAGGGTCGAGCCAGAATGTTTCCAGTATATGGAAGGTCAAGGATCATGAATCTCATGATGTGACATGGAAACCTGACACAAATTTTAATTTTGAGCACCAAACTCGATGTACATGGGTTGTAGTGGTGCAACATGCGTATACCCATGTTGTCTAACTGGTAGGGCACGTATATGTGGAAAAATATGATTTTTTGGCTCTGGAAAGTACAAAAGGGGACTTCAAGTCTGCATAGGGAAATGGAAAGGCCATCCAAGCAAGTTGCATGGGGTGAGGCAAAATTTGCTATAACAATGCTTACTGGGCAATAAATGGATGATGATTGGGATACCAAAATTTTAATTATTTCATGAATTATCTAAGGGGTCATGCTCAAGTTTCCATAGTCTCTCCTTAACTCACATTAAGTGTATGCCATGCTTTTTATTATATACCATAAAATCCGCAAAACTCCCATGCATGTGGGATAAACATTTTATGAACAAAAGTTGAAATTCTTATGAAGGAGGATGAAAATTAGATCAAGGGCTAAGATTAACCTGTGAGTTAAATGAATGACTGCTAAGCGACGAATTTTTGGAAGCCATAACTTGAGATCCAAGAGTTAGATTTGGGTAAACTTTACCTCGCTGGAAAGATAATTCGAAGAGAAAGATGATGGAACATGTTTCAAGGATTGAAATTGGCCATATTGGTCTGAAAAATTGAAAGAACATTCAACTTGACTTCTATGATTTGATGATAAATCTGCTTGGAACCTCAACTTCCCTAGCTCATATCTTCAGATCCAGAACTCGAAATTGAGGTTAGGAGGACTCATTGGAAAGATGAGATGATGAAGATAGCATCTGGAATGTTTCCCGTAGCTGAAAGGGCAAATATCTTACTCAGAAATTTAAAACACAGTTTGCTTTTAGTAAAGGTAGTCAAATCAAAAATTTGAAAATAAAGTTTATTAAAGGAATAAGTGGGCCCTACTTGGAGGCACAAATTTCAATAACATAAGTCATTAACGAGACTTCAATCAAGCATTAATTAAAATTTGTTTACTCAAAAAAGGAATCGTGGAAAGTTCTAGAAAGACAAACCTTAAGTACTTCAAGAACATGGAAAGTAGATTTTAAAAGGACAAGAGAAGACACTATCTGAGAGGTTGGTAGTGAGAAGTTTCTACAGTGGTGAAGAGTATGCAAGAAACAAAGTTCTATCTCTCCAAGGTTTGTTGGACTGGCCTACTAAAGCTTGTCTTTCTACATCGCCTTCTTCTTTCTTCTTTCTTTCCATCAAATCTTCCATGAATATATTGAGATCAGGAATATTTGGGTCTGAGCAGTTCTTTCTTTGAAATATTCAGTCATCTTGTAATATTTCAGGTCTAGAGGAGGAAGATCCCTCCTTGTAAAAAGACAATTGCTATTTCATTCAGTTTATTAGTTGTCATTGAGACTTTGTAGAGGTTGCTTCAACTCTCTTGTTTCTAATATTATTAAACTTATCATATTTGGGATATTGTTATAAAGTTCTTTTGCAAAGAACTACTCGGGGCACTACAATAGTGATTTCTTTGACTTGAGTTGAAAGCATGTGATTTCAAATGTACTGCCTATCAAAATCATTTTTGGGTTGTAATGAAGTTATTATTTAAATTTCTTTGAAGGCCTTTTCATTTCTTCATCTTGCAAAAGTCATAGCAGATTCCAAGTTCAGTTTATCTTACCAGAAAGAAAGAATATTTGTTGAAGGGAGACTCCAAAACCTTGTAGAAACAAATCTCTGTTGACACACTTTATCTTATCTTTTCTTAAAATGATCTGATTTATATTTGTATAACTGTATATAAAGGTTTTACATTTGTACATATAAGATTTCTTGGAAGATCTCTCGGGGTTTTCTCTTTAGTATTCACCTTTTACATTCATTGCAAAACCATACAAAGAATCTTCCAATCTTTTAGCTAAAGAGGAGTACCACCTCTCTAAAAACCCATGGGGATTCATATCCTCGTGATGTTGTTGTTTGGGTCTTGACCAATCTAAAAATCAACTGTAAGGTTAAAGCTCTATTTGGTGTATTCTTGGCACTAGTGGTGAACTATTGGCGAAAACCCAATTTTAATTTTTGTATGGATGCACTTTGCACCTAAAGAATGTACTTTCTATTTTATACTGAAATAGAAAATATGTTTTTTTTTTTCTTAAAAAAAGATGTTAAACTTCATTCTTATTTTTAAATTTTCAGAATATTATGTTAAATAGACTACTGACCCAATGACCCAAAATGAGGTCTGCAGTGTACTAAGGTTATTTCACTTTTGTTTTTCCATACCTGTACTTACCTTTACTTTCCTCCTGCTTCCCCTCATGGAGGTAGTAATTCAATGCATTATTCATCCAATGCATTCTTTAGTTGAATAGGGGAAATGGCTCATGCTAGTGACCTTGCTGAACCTTTAGCTTAGCATCCCTTATCCGTCCAATGTAAAGCTTTATTCTTGACGGCCTTGATCTTCTCCTTCTCCTTTCCATTAAGAAAAAAAGTCAGATGAGCCCATGCTTTATAAGAACTCTATAAGTATAGAGCCCATGCTTTATAAGATTTCCATGCTTGAGTTGACCTTTTTTCAAAAGTCCTTAATGGATTTATCCTTTTCCTCTATACAATGGACCTCCATGGCCCTCGCTTCCTCGGGCTTCCCATCGGTTCATAAGGCAGGTCTTACAACCTCTCTGAATGCCTTTTCCCACTCTCAGAATGCCTTCTCCTTGGCCTTGGGTTGAAATGTTCTCCTTGGGCTTGTCCATGCTTTTGAATCATGCTTGAGAAGAGTCTCCTTGGGCTTGTGAATCATGCTTGAGAAGAGTCTCCTTGGGCTTGTGAGGCTTCGCCGACTGAGAACACATGTCAAGTTTCATTCTTATTTTTAAAATTACTCAATATTATATTAAATAAAATTTAAGATTTTTATATTAACTTTGTTATTATAGTTTGTAAAATTTGCATGTTATAAAATCAATGAGTTACTATTTTGAATAACGACTAGCATAGATTTATTTAAACACTGGATCTATTAGGTGTCCAAAGGGATCATATTCCTTGAGGTGTAAACATTTTTTAGAGTGCAAAACTTGAGGAAAGTTTTACACCTCCAGGGATTGGATCTCTCTTGTCACTTGATAAATATGGGTAGATGAATATATATTGGTATACTATCAACTATAATATACATATTATTCTGTTGATAGGCAAAAATGTCCTTCCTGCTATAGGGGATCATCACCCTATCAAAGCCCCAATTAGGCTTATATTCATTTGGTGTAGTGATGTCCATTGGTATGTGGGCCCATTTGCCACCAAATAGATTGCTCCTTGAAAGGAGAATTTCGTGAAAACTTTCTTAAATCCTAAATACAGTCCTATTTAATTATGCCAATGCAATCCTATTCTAATCTTAATCTAACAGTGATAAGAGATTGATTGCAAACTAAAAGCAAGAAATAGTTCATCAGTCTTAGCATAAATAAACTTAATATACTCAATAATCATCCATATAAAATAGTTCACATAAAAATGATATTAAAAATGTGCCTGCAATCAAATCCGTACTCTATTCATAATAATTCCCTACAGAGAACAATTTACAGAAATACACAAATTGCAAGAATACATAAAGAATAAACAATTGAAAGAAATGCACAATTGTCTAGATAAACTATGAATTATCTTTCAATCCTTTATTAGACTCGATAAAAATATACAAGTATTCATTTTAGATGTCTAGCTTTTGGGTTTTCAATCCTTCATTTTCCTTGACATAAATGCATAAGTCCATATGCATGAATTTCCAACCTCCGTTCAGGAAAGAATTTGGAGCTTCCTGGAAAGAGTCTCCTAAATCCCCCCTCAATGCTTTGTGATATAGCCCTTTTAAATACAAATTGGTTACCCTTTTTAACCTCCTCCCGAGATCTATGAATTTGGTTCCATCGTTATCGATCTCATTGCTACTTGTAGTGCGACCTGGTTACCCCTACAATCTTATGTGCTTTGGCATTGTAATCTCCTAGGCCTTTCTATTTCTTTGTAATATTCGTGATCTTCCTTCTCCATCTAAAAATATCCATCAACATAAAACATCACATGTTGATTTAATTATGAGTTGTGAAATTGTCTCCTTAATCTCATGCTTCTTTGTTGCATAATGATTACACACCTCTGTAACCAATGGTGTTGTGACTCACGCTTTCACTAAAATGATCTCATATGATCTTTTACCTCTTGTGATCTCTTTGGGTGCACAAACCCTAGCAAAACCCTGACACGTATCTTGGTGGCTACTCCTTTGTGAAATCATGTCATTCTTCTATGCACTTTGTTGGAGATATCTAAGCATACCTGTGGTACAACGATCACGTGGCTTGCAATCTCGTACTTATTCTCCTCACCCCAATTTTCTCTCTCTTATCCATATTATCTAAACCCCACGATGAGGACAACGAGACAAGTCATTTATTTTAATTTTTTCTGTCCTCTTATGATTGTGGTGCTTTACTAACAAAGAAATGATTAGGTGGTGTCGAAAGATTACAACAATCTTGAGGTGTCGAACCTTTCTCAATGATGACATGGTTCCTTCTCTTGATATGTTGGTCTCAATATTTACATTTTGAAATAGTTGGCATCCATCCAGTTCGTTATTATATAGATATAATCATCTTTAATAGTTGTTGGTTGGGTGGTGCAGTGAAATGATAACCTAGTGGTCGGGTGTCCCGGTGGAGCGAAGATATGGTGGTCCAGTGCAATGTTGTTGTAAAAACCCTATAACTCGGTGAAAATATCTCTCTGCCCTTTCACAAGACCAACCATCTCTTGACACCTTCAAAATTTGGTTATGTTCCTTCATTTGATTTTATGACTTTGATGTGAACACCACTAGTGGGATTCTACTATACTCATGAAATGATTTCTCAAACTCTATGCACTGGGTGCTTCTTACAATTTCACAATCCACATGAAAAACTAGGGTCTCTTGTGCAATGTTTGTGTGTATCTATGCTGGTGGATTGGTGTCCCGGTGACCCAACACTTTGGTGCATTTTCTTCATCAAATTTTACTTCTGAGAAATGTGATATCATTTTTTATGATATGGGGCACTTTCTTAATGATTTGGTGGCGCGCTATCCTCCTCCACATTTCTCCCTAGCGACAACATGGCACAACCACACTTGCAATCTTGGGCACGTTCAGATCCTTTATTTTTGTCATGGAAGAGGAATCTCCATTATTTGAGTCTGAGAAAGAACAAACTGCTATATATCAAATACATTTTTTTTCTTACTAGAATAAAGGTGCCACTTAATTTATCGATAAATGGGCATGGCATGTTATTGACGTGGGAAAAATTCCCTTTGTCAATAGTAGGGGTTACCCCCGATAAGAAGTCTCAATTATACCTCTCATCGTTTGGAGTAGGGAACCCATCTGAATTCTAACCTTGCAACCATTTTTGGTTTTGGGTTTACTGGTTGCGGCCCGGTCCACCAATGATGATTTCTAAGCTAAGGAATGAAATGTTGCTAATCTAAGATGCATGTGTCTGGATGAAACTATAGTAACTAGAAATCAAACATAAAACAATCCATGCTCTTGTCAATGGCCCATGAAATAATTCACACGGAACAAAAACAAGAATACGAATAAATAACTACAAACACAGAATAGTCTAACATTTAAACAATTATTTACAGTCCTATGTCCATGAATTCAAACAAATATCCCCTGAAGAACCAAAATAAGAATGTGGCAAACATACATGAGAATAATCTATAATATGAAGTACATTCTTATGCAACCTGAGTGCTGAGCAAAACGTAAAGGAATATTCCACAATACATCCGACACGAGAATCAAAGTTCTCTAGAAAATAGCTTCAACAAACAAGCTTCTCCTCATTAAAAGTTTCAGTAATAGTACATGAAAGCTCAAAGGTCAAAAAATCCCTTTACTCAGATACAATCCCCATATTTATTGAAGTTCAAATTGACTCTTGGCCTTCCCCCTCCCCCCTATGACCTTTCATTTACAAACTTTTGTCCTTGTACCTTTCATAATGATGAGAGAATAAGGACAACACAAATGTTTATGATTTAATGTATAATATGCAATTACATTTCGAAATTGTCTTTTAGTGTTGGTGGGCCATCATAGATTATGGCCATAGTGCACCTCACCCATCATGAATATTGGTTTGTACATGGGAAAATGCTTATCTCTCCACATTTGATATTGAACCATAATGGGATTCAAAATTCTTCTTCAGCCATTCGGGTTCGATTCCCTTTCACCACTCCCTTGTTGTTGCGACAAATGTAGTCGTTGTTGTTGCTCTATCATACTCGGTGACAAATCACATTTGCAAGGATACTGCTACATACTTGTAGTTTTCCTTGATGTGTGGTAGTTGTGCCTTCATGGTTTGCTTCCCTTACACGCTACCTATCCAAGTTGTTGAGTATGACCTTCCTTTAGTATTGGTACATAGCACTATTCAATATGCAATAGACGAATGACCACACAATAACTTCAAGATAAACTATTAAAATCATGCATTTGAACCAATGTAACTAAATAATTAATTAAGTGTGAGTTTGTATAAGCTTCCGTGAGTTCGGTTCATGGTTCCTTTATTTTTGGTTGAGGTATTATGTTCTCTGCGACTGTCGACAATGTGCCAGATATTAATCCTGAAACATGTGAACAATTGGTGATGAATATCTCAAATCATACAATTGTGAAAATGTGTATCTCAGAAATACCTTTCCAATGGTATAAGGAACATGTGAAACGAGTATCAGATTCAAAAATTATGTCCAAAATACAAAAGGCAGTTTCGTAGGGTCCTATCCTTGTATCGACAAGAAAAAAATTAACTCCTATATTGGTAAGGAAACCATGAATTGCTCTTATATGTATCAATGAAGATCAAGTGATTAGATCAGGTACATCAACATATATGAAGTGATTAGCTCTGACACTAGGTGTATCGATGAGGAATGGGTGACCTCCTTTGTTGGCGACCTGATGGTTAAGGTGAGACTTAAAATGTTCCAGTCGCATCACATTATAAGAAATAACACGTGAACATTTATATATTGGGGCTTAGTTCATGTTTTTATATCACTGTTGATCCAGGTGGATATTGGTGGCCACCCACCTATTCCAATTAGCTCCTCTTGATAGTTTTTAGTTCAACACGTTTCTTTGTAATGATTACATTTCTTTGTAATTGTGGGTTTTTCACTTTCAGGGCTATCCTGAAGCCATACATAGCATCTAGGTGGATAATGGTGGCCACCCACCTATTCCAATTGGCTTATTTTGGAAGTTTTCATGTCAGTACATCTTTTTGTACTTCTAGGGTCGTTTTGGGGCCCTAAACAATGTTTTTTTGGCTTGCCATAATCAAACTATCAACAGAGATAGAGTTTGATGGCATAATGTGTAGTTTTCAAAAGGACCTTTCCAACGGGCTATCACACGCCTAAAATGGAGGTCGTATGCAAAACTTACGACCCCGAGAAGTTGAGGTATCAACTTACCCATCGAGCCGACATAACTTTTGGCATTTCATCTCCTAGGGTTAGGTTTTTGGATGTCTAGAGTTTTGGCATTCACGAGTAATGTTAAAAAGGCCTCTGAAGCCTCATTGTAATCATTCAACTCAAATGGATGCACGTAGCAGCCACATCTCTTATCAGAGATAACTACCACCATTTGAGCAAGTTGTTTTTAGTTCTACAGTTTTACAGTTTCAACCTATTTTATTTATTCAATAGAAGTTATTGTTCACTGGATATCTGTTGTTGTTCTTTGTATCTCCATGTTATTGTATTCAGTCTGTTATTCATTTCCTTCCTCTCATAAATCCGGATCAGTGGTATCAGAGTAGTGTGCTCTTCATTTGTTTTTCTTCGTGCATGTCCCCGACAAGATCTGGGTACAAGAAGTTGGGACTCGAACTAGTCGAGCCTTTGCAAGATCAGTCGTACCGAGCCAGACAAAAACTCATGGGGGATGAGAAGAAAGATGATGGATTAGGAGATCCTTTTAAAATATTTCTCGAGGAAGCCCTTGCAAGACAAAGGAACGAAATGATGGACAACTTTTCACAGATCCTTCGGCGGCTGCCCACAAGAGATGCATCTTCATCAAGTGGCCATCCAACCCCCTTCAAGGTACAAGTAAGTTTNCCTTTGCAAGATCAGTCGTACCGAGCCAGACAAAAACTCATGGGGGATGATAAGAAAGATGATGGATTAGGAGATCCTTTTAAACTATTTCTCGAGGAAGCCCTTGCAAGACAAAGGAACGAAATGATGGACAACTTTTCACAGATCCTTCGGCGGCTGCCCACAAGAGATGCATCTTCATCAAGTGGCCATCCAACCCCCTTCAAGGTACAAGTAAGTTTATATATTCCATTATTTGAAGGACAAATAGATGCAGATGTTGTATATAAATGACTGAATCTGCACGAAGGGTATTTTTCGGTCCACAATTTTTTTGATAGGGAAAAGATTACTTTTGCACTCCTCAAGGCCATCCCCCATGTTAAGGACTAGTGGGATACTTACTCTGAGTGAAGGGCCATAGAGGAATCTGCAATATTTGCGGTCGCCCCCACATGGGATTCCTTCAGGGATTCCATTAAAGAACAATACTACCATGTTGGAAGCTATGAGGACCAGTACACAAGATGGACCACGCTGCGTTGGGAAAGGGACTAGACAGTACTGGATTTCACCAATATTTTCTATACCTTACGCACCAAATTGGGTATCAAAGACTCTGAACGACATATGGTGCTCAAATACCAAGGCTATTTGCATAGATACATTAAAAAAAAATGGAGTTTCTAGACATCGCATCATTAGGTGCGGCTTATAGATATGCTGTCAAGATCGAGCATAAATTTAAGTAGAAGAGGTGAGAGTTTGGATCTACAAACTCCTCACAGCCAAAGCAGGGCAGAGGTGGCCCCAACCGACAAAGCAAAGGACAAAGAAAAGATGGCCACTCTCAGGACAACCAGTCCAAGCCGCAACCCAAGAAGGGTAATGAGAAGTCGAAGAAGGACATGGGAAAGTGGTGTGAATACCATAAAATCCCTTGGGACAACACTGAAGAATGTCGCTCCAAGAAATCACTGGTGGCCGAGATGAAAGATTTTGATTCAGAGGCATATTCTGACTCCAAATAAAATCCAGAAGGAGGGAAGTGGATTATCGATGTCGAACCCAATGTTGATACTATGGTAGTTGCGGGAGGTATTAACCTTCACATGTAACCTTTGACGAGACTAGAATATTCCGAGAAGCAAGAGAAACCCTAAAACGTTGGATAATAACCCTAGGAGACAAGTCGGCTCAAGAGAATATCTAATATTGAGTTATTAGCCTCGAGAAAGAGAAGTCGGCCCATTCAAGTGAGATAAAGTAGTATAAATAGAGGGCGCTAGAGATCATTTGTTACTCTCACACTCACAACTGCATAAGACTAGTGATGTGCAAGTTTGGAGAGATAGTGCAGTTGTAGCTGCAACAACTGACATTTTGGTTTTGGTTTGGACCTTCTCTTGGTTATGGTTTGGACTTTCTGCTTGGTCTTGGTTTATTCTTGCTTGGTGCTCTAGCCTTGGAGAAAGGTGCACTACCTTGGTTGGCTATTAGATTGCTTCCATAATTATTTTGTCTGTCAAGGTTAAGGTGCTCGGGGTGGCCTTTGTGCCTATGGTTGGGTGACAATGTTGCTATATTGTCTATGGTGAAATGAGCACACCTATTTTTCTAACAGGTTATGGGCCCACACTATCTTCAGACAATCTAACCACTGGAAGATAGATTGGGAGGATTTGCTCAGTTGCAGTTGCATTCAAAGTTTTGTTGCAACAACAAAACCCTAACCCTCTTGTTGAGGCAACTTAAGTGAAGAGCTTGACCTAATTTATGGATATTCTAGTGCACCCTAGCCTAGCGCACCTCCTGGTACTCTAAGCAAGCCAAGGCGTCAAGTTTCAGTTTTTGATCAAAGTCAAAGGTTGACCAAGTCAAAGAAATCATGACTTACTCTATGAAGTCAAAAAACAAGTTAGAAGGGGCTTCTAACTTCAGAGCATGGAAAATAAGGATTGACCTCATCCTTGCCAAGAATAAAGTGTTGGATATCATGAAAGAAGAGATCACAGAACCACAATTTGAAGCAGGAAAAGAGAAGGAACCTGAGAACATTGCAGTTATGGAGAAGTTCAAGGACAATGACATCAATGCTATGAGTATCACAGTGGACTCTGTAAATACCACTTGATACCTTATATCTCTCATATTGACTCATCTAAGAAGATGTACGATGCCCTAACTAACCTATTCTCAGTCAGAAACATAGGACAAGTAATGAGTCTGAAGATTGAGCTATGTGGCATGAAAATGAATGACGATGACAACATAACATCATACTTTGTAAGAATCTCTCAGTTAAGAGATCAACTACAAGCTATTGAAGAAATCATTTCAGAAAAGGAACTAGTAAATATAGTACTCAATGGCCTTCCCAAGACATGGGATGCATTTGCCATAAGCTTGAACACAAGAAAGGAGTATCCCAGATTTGAAGAGCTTTGGACTTGTTGTGCACAAGAAGAATCAAGGATTAACGCAAAAGATAAATTCCAAAAGAAATATGATGATCAAGCCTTCACAACAAAGTTCAAGAATTCCAGGAATAAGAGGAAGTTTGGCTTAAGGAAGAAACCAATTCAAGAAAAGGATATGTCAAAAATACAATGCTTCAACTGTTGAATATATGGTCACTACAGGAACCCCTGTCATGAGTTAAAGAAAATGAAGGAAACACATGAAGCAACAGTTGCCAAAGAAAAGGAACCCTCAAAGAAAGTTAAGCAAGATGAAGGAGACTTCTTCTTCTAGTCAAGGTAACAATATTCTTCTATAACATCGTTCTTGTACATACCATGCTTACATAGTTCTTGTGTATCTATTTATTTCTTAGAAGATAAGATGGTTAGTGAAACAATACCTATGGAAGAATAACATGATAAGGATTTCTATTACAATGACTACAAGTCAATTAATGTACATGAAAAAAGATGAAGTACGTTGACAATCTTTGGTGACAGATTACTAAGGAATCTATTATATAAGTAACAACTGCCAGATAGGCTAAAATTAGAATCAAACTTGAAGAGACTCAGAATGAGTCAAACCAAAAAGAAGTCAGTAATCAAGAGGAAATTAGAATAAGACTTGTGACACTTTGTAGAAGGAAATAAGGATGTAGACGAAAGCATGGACTCTCTTATATGGAGGGAGTTGATTGCAGAATTCCAAAAGAAGAGCATGCATTCATTCATGAAGCCAGGATTAGGAGGGAGAAAATCCTAAATGATATGACCCATTGAAGAATTTGTGAAGATTATAAAGTATCTTTCCATGTTCCCCATAAAAAGTAGTAGCCATGATAAGTAACATGTGTTCAATTTGACTCTATAAGAAGTCTTCTTCGAAAAGAAGCCTTAAGTATCCTTAGTTGTCCATCTACATCAATGTTCCTATGATGAAAGGAAGAAGTTGGAATCTTTAGGAAGGATTGGCATAGAATCTATAGAAGACTCCATGGACCCCAAATTTAAATAGGAACACGAGGAAGAACATGAGGATTCCAAGAAAGAAAGAAAAGTGAGAACAACCAATTATTATACCGAGAATCATAAGACTGCCAACATGGCTTGAACCCACTAGAAGCAGTCAAGCGAAAGGAATGGAAATTGTGATGAAGAACAATGTATGTAAGAAATTATGGAAGCATTTCAAGATTCAAAACTAAAGGTTCTTCCAGAAGGAGGAAGAAAACTATGACGACAACTTATTCCAGTAAACCAGATATACCTCTATCTGAGCTATTATATCTCTTGAAGTATCCATGGATTGAAGTTTACATCAGTTGGATGTAAAAGGTTGTTCTTCCCAATAGAGAAATTGAGGAAGAAGCTTATGTAGAGCAGTCTCAAGGTTTTGAGGGATACCAGAAAGAGACCCATGTATGAATATAGAAGAAGACCTTGTATGTATTCAAGCAACTTAAAGCAGAGTATCTCATATATAGTAGAAGCGTGGTGAAGAATTCCTATGACAGAGAAAATGTATCATAATGGTTACTTAGAAGTCCGAGATGATGGATTACTAATCCATGGAAAACTCCCGTGATGGCAGATCTGAAGTAGCTGAGAGACTATAATCTAGTAGACCCCGTTGACAATTGAAATCACAATGAGGTTTTTCCCGCAAAGTATTGCTAAAGCCTATTATTATAAGCTAACAATATAAATAATACTAGTAGGTGGGACCCCCTTGTAGATTCGAAGATCAGGTCTAGTTCTTATTTCACGGTTATGATGTTGTTCGACACTGCTTACATCATTGATGAAATTTGAGTTTTATTGGAAATGAATAAAGCATGTTATGTGTTGGTTCTAATCGCGACAAGTGAATGATGGGTAAGACATGTTATGTTCAGTTCTAAGCTCTAATCACATGTTATGATTTCCTATGTTATCCATTGCTATCTATTCCTGGATTCGTTACTTTGAAACCTGCACAACAAACATGTTAGTAACAATACATAAAGAGCAGTTAGAAAAAGGCAAAAGCAATATAAACAAATGCAAAAACTATGCTAATATACCAATCTACATGCATTGAAATTGAAATGATCGTTGATAATCCTAGCTAACAAATTAATAGCTATGCGATTTATTGAGTTATACAAAGGCATGGTTAATATGCATTATCGTATGGTTGGAAATGGTAAGATATGATATGGGTGGCACGTTTGACAAGTGATAGATGCTAATTCCAATGCATGGTTTAATTGAATGGTTAATGGATTAATGCTTGGCGTGTATTGAAGAATTTAATGAATGGAGGGTGGAGGCAACGTGYATTTACTGCATGTCACCCTTCCTCCTTTCACTAGCCGCCACCCTAGTCGGGCTATTGTTCAACTGTGTTTGTTGTGGTTAGGCTCCAACTTTCAAGCAGAGGGAGAACCGATCGGCCAACTCGCATTTTTAAGGTGCTTTTGATTACATGTATGTCTTTTTTTTGCCATCCATGAGTTTGCTTTGGTTATGAAATAGATATTGGCTCAGATGTATGGGTTTGTGCTTTCCTTAAAGTATGGAAACTGTGTAAATTTGTGATATTTTTTGGAATGAATCATTGGTGGCTTCCACTGCGATAATGTTTGAAGTCACAACGTTATTGGTCATTCTGAGTATTAGCAGCCATAAAGGCTCTCTGTCATCCTTGCTAGTTTTAGTTGGAGGGTTTCGTTTGGTCTAGAGTGGCTAGCTGTCTTCATGCATTCGTATCACCATACCCAGTCTTTGGATTTTATGGGGTTAATGGGTTTGAAGCACCTGTGTCACTACACATTGTTTCACTTGGGTTTGGGTTGTTCATGTTACTGATGGTTGTGCAGTGGGTTCTATTGCTTCTTCTCGGCTCTGTTCCTCTCAATGTTGTTATTTGGTTGGCTGGGAGTGCCACGAGGGTTATACCCTTCATGTGCTAAGTATTGTTACAAGGCCAAAATGGAGCCTATCTTATCTTTTCATAGTCTTTCTTGTCACGGGAATTGTCACCCTGTCCGCGAAGTCAATTGTGGTATACCCTGTGTGTGCACCATTGGTCTTAGAGGTTTTCACTAGTGAGAGGAGTCGACTTTATTCTCCCTACGTTGGTCCACAGAGCAAACCCTTGATTTCGCAAGCCCGAGTGTTGATAGAGGGGACCATTGTGGCTTCTCGGGTATACTGTGGGTTGTTATGGATTGGTGGTGTATTGTCGACAGAGTTGATTAGTGGCTCGCCCCGTCGATTGTGTAACAATGGTGTTTGTTTTGGTATCTAGTCACTGTATTTGTTATTATAATTGAATGGATAAGCTTTGCATGGTTGATTGGATGATTTGTTAAATCGAATACACAATTGTTGTCTTTGTGATTATTGAATTGATAACCCACACTGTTTTTAATTGATTAAGTCACAACATTTCTTCGTACGTGATGCGTGGGTATGTGTGGCATTCCTACAACATGTTAGGTTGAGTTGTTGTTTTTATGACTGTGCATTTTAATTTCCATGGGAGTATTGCAATCATGGCGATTATGGTATGGCCATCTACTGTGTATGCTATGGATATTATTGGTTGCGCCCTCATAGATGGTCACAGGGTTTTTAAACAAAATGGTTTTGTTGCAGTTTGATGAGGCTTACTATTGCTACCTCGTTATATTTATTGATAGCCCAACATTATGGTTGTTTATATTCAGAGTAGTTGGACCTGTGCAGTCACATAAGTGCTCTTGTGTTTTGTCGAATGTTTGCGTGTTCCACAACATAGTATGTGTTAAATGGTGATGGTTGTCTGTGAGTTTAAATGACAAGTCAAGGTCTTTTCATTTAAAATATTGATGGATGTATGTGGTTGTCTGTTATATGCATTGATGAATATCATGTTTCCTAGAAAATATAAGCACATGATCTGTGACAGTATAATTTCATTACAATCTAATTATTAAATGAATTAGAGGACGAGATCGGGCACGATTTTGTGTCTGTATTTGACGATTGCAATAATTGTTGGTAGTGGGTGATGAGTTGGCGCTAGACAAAGTGGAAATAATTGATTCTGTATTCATTTGGGAATTGTTTTAAAATGTTAAATGGATAAATGAGAGGAGCCGAGCTCCTCTACGAGTTGTTGTGGAATGCATACGGTCTTGTTTTGATGACACTGTGTTGCAAATTGACTACGAACAATGAGCAAGTTAATGCACATAATTGTTTAAATTTTACACAGTAGTTGTTCTTTTGGCACAATGATCATTTTGGTTGGTGTTGATCTTTTACATTGATTTGTAATGATTCTATGGATTAATTAATTAATTTTATGAACAATACCCTCTCTCTTTTCCTACCATTATTTCGCTTTCCGCTAATTACAACCCCCTCGCCTTCCCACATTCATTTTTCACTCCCTGTTATAAAATTTAATTACAGTCAAGAGGAATTCTGTATTGAAGCAGTTTGAAGTCATAGTTTCTTGGTTGGATTACAATGATATTTTCTTCGATTTGCATTACAGTTGATTGATTGTTGTCTTTGAGAAGTAACCATGTTTCTTCCCCCTCATTTTATCATTTTTTGCTCAATACAAACCCCTCGCATATCCCAGAACCTTTGTTCACCCCCTGCTCATCGACAACAGTTAAACAATTTGTATGGATTGGATTGCATGAGTCTAATATGTTGCTGAGCCAAAATCTATTTCATATTTTTAAGGAGTTGTCATGTATGGTTGTAAATGGACTATTTTCTAATCAATCATACATGCAGGAATGAAATTTTTTAGCCAAGGTAGCCATGGCAGAGGCAACAAAGGGAGAGGTAATTGGAACAGAGGCCCAAGAAGGCCAAGATTCTCCATACACTTTGATGCTGACTCACAAGAGTTAGGCCATTTATTTTAGGTTGGATTTTTCAATTGGATCGGGCAAGGAGTGGTCCAACCTAGGCCTGAAAGGCCTCCCTTCTAAGCTCCACAAGCCCCTGGTATTCCCGTGCCCCCTCATGTCTCATTGCAACCTGAGGTTCCTGAAAATGACGGATAGCAGGAGATTGTCCACTCGACAGTCTCCTAACATCGTGGCTGGCCCAATTTGTCCTTGTCTGCTCCCCCGCCTATAAACCAGATTGTCCAAGCTGCACCTGTCCTCTCTTCAGTTCAGTCCTCTCACGCTAGAAAAATGTTGAAAACTGAGGCCCACCATGCCATTGACAAAGGAAAAGCCACTGCTGGCCCTTCCTCACCCTCCAATGGCTCTAATAAATCCGTATCTTTCTGGATGCATTTGAGGGATGATTGTTCACACGTGATCAACGAGATTAGGCCTAAAGGCTCAATGCAGCCAAAGGAAAATTCAGAAAAATTGAAGGGTGACAACAATAATCAAGGAAATATTGCATCTCAGAGTGGGACTCTGACAGTTTTCTGCTAGCAAATGCTATAGGATGGTCCAATTCCCCTATTCCTGGCTGCACTAGAATAACTCCAAGTGCTATCGATGATGAATCTACATGCACATGAAATGTCTTTTCCCAATCCGGGAATACCAATATTGGTTCAGTTACCATCTATATGGCCCAATAGTATCCCAAAGGGTTTTTAGAAGATGAACTTCTTGATGTTTAGTGATATTTGACACTGCCTGCATTTTTCTAACATCAACCTCAACACCTCTACATGGTCATTCAACAAACTGTAGATTGTCCAATCATCCAGATATACCTATAGAAAATGGTGGATGAATTCTTTGAATGCAGCTATGACTACTCTGGAAAATATTGTCAGTTCATTCTTCAGTCCAAACGGCATGAATGTGTACTGGTAGGACCCCCATTCTGTGGAAAAAGTGGTATTGTACCTGTCTTCTGGAGCTATATTGATTTGATGGTAGCCCAAGAATCCATCAGTGAATGAGTAAGCTTCCTGGCCTCCTACATTCTCCAACACCTCGTCTGCGAAAGGAGTAGGGAAAGGATCATGTAGGAAAACATCATTCAACTTCCTCAGGTCGAAACATATCCTTATCCCTCCTTGCTTCTTCTCCTGAACTAC
Source organism: Picea mariana (assembly GCA_032191745.1). Classification (NCBI taxonomy): domain Eukaryota; kingdom Viridiplantae; phylum Streptophyta; class Pinopsida; order Pinales; family Pinaceae; genus Picea; species Picea mariana. The sequence goes on along the minus strand of JASDQU010109682.1, from coordinate 162,285 downwards.
CATAGGACTTACCCATTCAGATTCCTCTACTGGTTCTATGATTCTGACCTCCAACATCCTATCAATTTCTTCTTTCACTTTTTGCTTATATATTAGGTTTAGTCTATATGGTCTCTGTCTGATTGGTCTTGCCTCATATCTAAGAGGTATCTTCATTTCACCTATCTCTCCTGCTATGCCTTTCATTTTCGTGAACGTTGTTGGGAATAGGTCGTTTTACTCATGTAGTAACTTTATTATGCTTTCTATTGTTTGCGCATCCCAGTGGTCTCCAATGCTGGCCATTTTGGGATTCTCAGTTGTCCCAATGTTGACTTTCTTCACCTTGATTGACACATCAAATACTTCTGATTCCATAGGTGGACCTTCCACCTCTCTTTCCCCTTCAACTTCTATTATCTAAATGTTGCGTGGGTAATCTTCATCTGGTGCTTCTTCCTGCACATGGTAGCATGACAATAGTTCTTTTATTGTCTGTTTGTTCTATTGTTGATCTTCTTTCATAAGTTCAACTTCTGGTTCTTTAATGAATATCACCCCTCTGATTTGTTTGAGTGTTGAGTCTATTTTGGGGTTCTCATGTTCAAATGAGAAAGTGACTATAAAATTCTGCTGTAATATTGTCCAGTTTGTAGTTCCTTTGCACAATTCTTGGTCTATATACCAGTTTGCTCGAATCCCTTCTAATGTGTGAATAAAGTGATGAGGCCATTCCTCTGGTGGTGTCATCCTCCACAGTGTTCTGCACTTCTCCAAGTGTTATGTTGGTGTCCCATGTCCATCATATCTCTACAGTTTGTTGCTTCCCTATTCTGCGCCAAATTTGATGCACAGTAATCGCTTAAATTGGTACCAATCCTCGACTGTCTCTTTGTGCGCACCCCACCATCTTGCAGGTGTTTCCTTGAGTGCTATATCCATAGCTAAAAGCCTCTGATTTTCTAACACTTCATCTTCGTATCTTGTTAAGAATGCTTATAAGTCATTCACCCCATGGAAGCTGAGAGGTTCTCTTATCTCCCTACTTACCCATCTTACTACACGGTCTATTCTTGCGCATCTTCTTGTGGAGACTTCGTGTAACCTCTGCTGCCAATTCTCTAACCCTGTATCTGAGTCCGACGTGCATGACATGATACTTATCCAAATGAGTATCCCATCTGCAGTTGGATTCATGTAATCTTCTTCTTGTGTGGTGGTTCTGTACAATTGGTTAATTTTCTCCGGGTATAAACATGTGGGTTCTACAAACCTTTCCCCTTCTGATGGGTCCAAGGGCGCAATGACTCTTTGTTCTCCTGACTCAAATGTCATCTTCCTTGTCTTTAAGTTGATTATGACCTGATTTTCAAACACCCAATCCAAGCCAAGCAATGTCAGATAAGGTGTTGTGCCATCCACTATCTCTATCACTTTGAAATTGGCATTAGTGCGCACTCCATCCAGATCTACTCTCGCCCCCTTTAGCCTTCCAATTGGTAGAACTTTGTGTTGATTTGCTATTTTCAGCTAAACAACTGAATATCCTAATGTGGTCTCTCCCATACATTGCCAGGTCTTCTTGGGTAACACATTTACTTTGGATCCTAAATCCAGTATGATATCTCCCATGTTGAAATCTCCAATGTTGGCATTCAGTCTAAATTCTCTGCTTGTTCTCCTCCTTGTATGCAGATGATTAAATGTTTTCTGTTATAGCTTTCCCTCTGCCTCTTTGCTACATATTTCTAACATATTTTGTAACACTTTAACAGATGATGGATCATTTAGTAGTTTAACACAGGATTGCAGAAAAGCCTTAATCATACTTACTTGTCCTAGGGGTTGTGTTTCATTAGTGTGATCCAACAATGGAGGCATCTCGTATGTTGGTACTTTTTGAGTATGTTGTGCAGTTGATGTCAATGTAATGTTTGGCTTCAAGAATTCTTGTATGGCCTGCCTGAATATCTGCCTTTCGATCTATGCATCAAACGGTTTTTGTGGTTCAACATTCTTCTTCACCCATTAGTGTTGTGCTAGATCTTGTCTTACTGCGTCGTTTCCTATCTTAACTCCTCCATACGTAACTATGTTGATATTTCTCCCGTCATCCCTTGCTTCCACTGAAATCCACTGAACATTCTTATTGTTCTGATTTCTCTTTTCCTGGATCTTCCCCAATAGTGTGGGACATTCTTCTGTGTCATGATCTGATGCGCAACATAACATACATGTCGCAGGTGGAAGTGGGCATTCTCTTGCATAATGTCATGGTTGTTGACAGTTGTGGCATACCATTGGTCCTCTGCCTCTTCCAAAGCCTCCTCTTCATCTTCCTCTTCCTCCACCTCTGTATCCAGCTCGATCTCCTAGAGGCGCGTTGTACTGGGGTGCCTAGTTATACTACGCAAGATTATAGTGTGGTTGTGAGGTATTGTACTGTGGTTGCGCAGTGTTATATTGTTGTTGCACAGTCTTATATTGTTGTTGTGTAGTGTTATACGAGGCTGGTACTTGGTTAAACTATGGTGCATATTTCCCGGTCATCATTTATGCTTGCACCCTATAAGCATATGATGTTCTTTCCCTCATTAGGTCCATGGTCCTGCAATATTTTTCATCATGGTCTACTGACTTGCAAAAGTTACAATATGAACTCTTAGGTACTGTCTGGTATTTCTCCATCATTTCACAGTGATATGGATCATGCCCATGTTTCTTACATATCTCACACCATAGTCCTCCTGTTCGCAAAGGGTTTGGCAGTCCTATTGCCATGTACTACGCGAATGTTGGGAATTCATTCTTATGGTGTCCTTTTGTCCTACATGTGGTACACCAAACGACTTCTCTTTTTTCCTTACCTCTGTTCCAGTTTAGATGAAATGTTAATTTCTTCATCTCCTCTATGGCTGGATCTGTCTTCTGATATTGGTTCTCTTCTAGTTGTAGGGATTCTTGCAGAGCCTTTGCCTGGGTTTGCAAATTCTGTTGTCGCAAGAGGTATTTCAAGTGTGGGAGCAATGACTTGAAAAACATATGCCTATGTTGCATATCTGTCATGACATACTTTAGTTTTCCCTTTAATCGTTTGAATCCGTGGTCAATCTCCCACACAGATTCTCCTGGTTTATGTCTAATCTCTATCATCTCATTCATGTATTGAGCCTTTGAGCTAGGATTCTGGAATTCATTTATCAATACCTTTTGATATCTCCAATTGTTTTGGTTGTCCTTGGAGGATTGTTTGCAGCTAAGCTCATGTACCAATCTAGTGAGTGATCTCTTAGAGTGATATCTATCTGTGCAAGTAGTGTCCTCATATGTGATCTGTTTGGCTTCCCAGAGATTTTCACAAATAAACAAGTGCTTCTCAGGGTCCTCTGGCACCTCTCCTTTGAATTATGGTAACCTGATGGTGGGAGCATTCTTATTATTATTGTTATTTTATTATTAGGATTAATCCCCATTGTGGATTAATCATGTCGGTAATTGTATTAGGACCAAATCCCCTTTTGCAGATTGGTCATTGGACAATTATAATGGGCATAATAAGAAGTTGGCCCCAACAGTTATTATTGGAGACCCATAATTAATTAAAGGTGGGTTTACCCACCCAGAGTGAGAGGTCAGCCCTACCAGTGAAACCCTTTCACATGTGCCAGTCTTGTATATATAGGAGGCTAGCGCCTCACTTCTAACACACAACTCACTTGCTCATTCTCTTATGAGGCAAGCTGCAATTACCAGTTGGAGAGAGGGAGAAGAGTGGCGCATCTCTTGGGGAGGACTTTCTGTATTGGTTTGAGTTATATCTTGAACATTGTATAAGATATTTATGATAAGGAAGTTTTTGCTGGGTTTTCTTCCCCTAGAGGGTTTCCCAGGATAAATGATGTGTCTCTTGTGAATGTGTATTTCTCAGTGATCTTGTTCTTATGATGCTCTTATCTATTGAAATGCAAAGAACTATCATAATGGCATAAACATTAACATGGTATCAGAGCCAACCTGAAGAAAGCACAATTTGCAAGAGGAAAAACGTCACTGTTGCAGCACCTGCAAATTAGGGTTTTGCAAAAGTATCTCTTTTCAGCTCCCTAAACACCTAGAAAGTTGCGCCCTCCCCCCATGATCAATTTGGCACCTAGAGCGCACCTTTTCAGTGGCTGGATCTCCCAGAAATTGAAACCCTAGTTTCACAAAAGTACCAGAAGTACCAGAAAACTAGTACCAGAAGTACCAGAATACCAGAAGTACCAGAGTACCAGAAGTACCAGAAGCACCAGTCCGAAAATCTACAGATCAGATTTGACGAGGTAAAAATTGGATTTTCTCAGATCCAAGTGTACCAGGCTACTCGCCTCAGCCAAGCGCACCTCCTAGTAAGGTCAAAATTTGATTTTAAGCACTTTCAATTTTTTGTCATTTTTCGTAGTCTCAAGTACAAGATGTCTGCAAGCACAAAGCTTGTTGAGAAATTAGAAGGCATAGACAACTTTCGTGCCTGGAAGTATAGGATCGGTCTGATCCTTGCAGAGAATGACCTAGCAAAATATATCAAAGAAGAAGTGGAGGAACCTGAAGATGCTGTAGAGAAAGCCAAGCATCAGAAGGACTCAATTAGGGCTCAAAGAATCATTGTAGATTCAATCAAAGACCACCTGATCCCATATGTATCGTCCAAGAAAACTTCGAAGGAGATGTTTGATGCTCTAAGCAAACTATATGAAGGAAATAACATCAATCGAAAGATGAATCTAAGATCTCAATTGAAGAATACCAAGATGCAGAAAGGAGAAATGATTCAAGAATATTTATCACGAATCTCAGAAATAAAAGAACAGTTAAAAGAAATTGGAGACACCATCGACGAAGATGAATTCGTAATCACATCCCTAAATGGTCTCGCAAGACCTTGGGATGCTTTCATCCAGTCAGTATGTGGTAGAAAGGAGAAACTACAGTTTGAATGCCTATGGGAAGAATGCATCCAAGAAGAGACAAGGGTAGCCAACCATGAAGCACTACTAGAAAGGGACGATGATCAAGCTCTAGCTACTCATACAAAAGGAGGAAAGAAAAAACCCTACTTCAAAAGGGAATCTCATAGAGAACCGCAACCATCAAACAAATTCAACAACCAAGAATCTCATTCAAGAAATTTTCAGAAGAAAGGACGACGCAAGGGACGAGATCTCTCATCTATACAATGCTATCATTGTGATAAGATGGGACACAAGGCGAATAATTGTCCAGTCAGAAGAGAAGAATACAAGAGGAAGCACAAAAGGAAACATGCTCACATAGGCGAAGATGAAGAACCACCTATGAGGATGATTAAGGACCATGTCTTGATCTCAGCTCTCTCAGGATCTGTATCACCTGGGTAGAAGAAACAATGACAGTTGTTTATGTGTAGAACCAATTGCCCCATAGTGCACTTGGGTTCAAGACCCCAGAAGAAATGTTCACCGGAAAGAAGTCAGAGGTAAGCCATCTCAAAATATTTGGCTGTCCAGTATTTATTCATATACAGAAAGAGAAAAGAAACAAGCTGGAACCCTCCGAAAAGAAGGGAATATTTGTGGGACACTGTGATGTATCCAAGGCCTTTAGAATCTACATACCTGGTCACCTCCATATTGAGATTAGCAGGGACATGACCTTTGATGAAGAAGCAACACTTAAGAAATCGAGAAGATGCTAGCTTGAAGATGTATATGAAGAGGAACTTGTAAATCCCAGGACTACAGAATCCGTGAGGGAAGTTCCCAGAACTGCAGAACATGTAAGGAAAGTCGTAACTTCCCCTGATGAGGAGACTCTTGAAGATCATGATATAACAGAAGTTCAAGAACCTCCTCAAATGAACTTCTCCCATAAAAGAAAGCATGCTTGGGCAAGAGAGCTTATTCAATATGGAGAGAAGTATGGTGTTCCAGAACGAACCATGAGATAGGTGAAAAGACCAAAGCCATTCTTCAGTTACATGGCTTTGATGTGTAATCTACTTGATGAAGAGCCTACATGCTTTGAAGAGGCCATCCAAAAGAAGGAATGGGAAGATGCCATGACAAAGGAATACCAATCCCTAATAAAGAATGATGTATGGGAAATAGTTCCCAGACCAAAAAGTAAGGATGTGGTATCATCAAAATGGCTCTTCAAAACAAAACATGCTGCTGATGGAAGTATTGAGAAATATAAAGCAAAATTTGTCGCTCGTGGCTTTTCCCAAAAGGAAGGTATCGACTATGAAGAGACATTCGCTCCTGTGGCCAGATACACTTCGATCATAACCATTATAGCTCTTGCTGCCAAGATGAAATGGAAGCTGCACCAGATGGACGTGAAGACAACTTTCCTGAATGGTGTTATCGAAGAGGAAGTGTATATAGAGCAACCCCAAGGATTTGAGGTTGAAGACATGAAGTCTCATGTCTGCCGATTGAAGAAAGCCTTATACGGATTGAAGCAAGCTCCTAGATCTTGGTATGGATGCATAGACAGTTTCTTGACGAGCTTAGGCTTTACCAAGAGTAAAGCAGACTCAAATCTCTACTTCAAAATTATGGATAATGAACCAGTAATATTACTACTGTATGTGGATGACTTATTCTTAATTGGAGAAGAAAAGCTCATCGTTGAATGTAAATAGAGACTTGCCACAGAATTTGAAATGAAAGACCTTGACCTAATGCATTACTTCTTAGGTCTTGAGGTATGGCAGAATCCAGAAATAATCTTCCTTAATCAAGGGAAGTACACGGTTGAAATCTTAAAGAGATTCAACATGCTAGAATGCAAGTCCATGAATACACCCATGGAAGCGAAGCTAAAGCTGTTGGTCGATACTTCGTCAGACTTGATAGATGCCACACTGTACAG
>JASDQU010109682.1:126012-141108 GCA_032191745.1 Picea mariana | reverse complement strand
ATTTGTTTAAGATCTGGCAACAAATTTCTTTTGTGAAGTATATGGATCCCCTTCTTACTCATGTGTCCAAGCCTATGATGCCACCATCTTGTATCCACTCCTGTAGAAGCTAAGGAGATAGAAGAGTTAGTATTACCAGTACATAAATACAATGTACCTACCTTCTCTCCTTTTTCTATCACCAATTATCCTTTGGTGAGCTTCCACACCTTACATGTAAATATGGATATACAACCTTCACTTGCCAACTTCCCTATTGAAATTAGATTTTTCCTTAGATTTGGAACATGTCTTACCTCTTTCAACAACCATTGGTTTCCATTGCTTTGCTTTATTTTTACCTTTCCCATTCCAACAATTTTGCATGGTGTATCGTCACCCAAATGAACCTGTCCAAAATCACCTTGAACATAATCTAGAAAATGTTTCCTATGGGGTGTGGCATGAAATGAAGCCCCTGAATCTACTACCCAAGACTCATAAATATTATCTACAAAAAGAATCAAAGAATCTTGTAACACATCACCTATTACATTTGTTTCCTGATTTTTCTCCTGCTGTCCATCTCTTTGTTTCTTTGGACCCCTGCAGTCTTTCTTCAGATGTCCTTTCTTCCAACAATTTCAACACTCTATCTTTCCAAATCTGGATTTGGATCTTCCCTTCCTAGAATTCCCGTAGTTTCCTGAGCCCTTTCCTCTATCCTTTTGTCTTCCCCTGTTCTCCATATTTAACACATTACCTGATGTCTCACCTGTGCTTTTCCATCACATTTCCTTACTAAGGATAACACCAACAACATCATCAAATTTTAAAGTGTTTGAACCAGAGACAGAGTTACTTACAACCATGACCAAGCAGTTCCAACTTTCTGGCAATGAGCACAAGATTAGAAGAGCCCTGACCTCATTGTCAAAGTCCACTTTTATAGAACTTAGTTGATTAGTAACCATATTAAATTCATTTAAATGATCTGCAACAAACCCACCTTCTGACATATTCATATTAAATAATATCTTCATTAGAAATACCTTCTTGGACGCCAAGGGTTTTTCATATATTTTAGCCATTGCATCCATCAACTCCTTTATTGTTTTTTCTTTCGAAATATTGAAAGCCATCGACGCTGCCAAGCTCATCTGTATCGTTCCTAGTGCCTTTCTGTCAAGAACCTCCCATTCTTTGTTCTTCATGGCCGTCGAATTCTTTGTTATTCTAGCCAATGGTAGGAATAGATCCTTCTGATATAAATAATCTTCCATCTGCATCTTCCATAACTAATAGTTTTGGCCGTTAAATTCCTCGACCCTAAACTTTCCATCTTTCACCATTAGTCCCACTCGAACCAAGAACCCTCTATTCCTACGAGTTACCTTTCGCTCTGATACCAGTTGTTAGAAAAACAGGATCACGGAGCAATAAAATAAAACAAATGTGGAAATAAAACACAGAAGATACACAATACAATAGAGACACAGATATACGTGGTTCACCCAGTTTGGGCTATGCCCACTAAAGAAATTGCCAGGTCCTTCCTTTATTATTATCCAACAAATGAAGGGATACAACCTACAACACACCTGTTGTAACTTCCTCTTCTTTCTCTCACAATCTCCTCTCTCAGAATACAATATTTGTAATGATGCATATCCACAATACATTTCCCTCATAAAAGAGGGTTGCCTTCTAGAGAAAAAAACCCTAACATAACTTCTACCATCATATTTGCGACATTATAATGAACGGTCCAGATTTACAATGAAATTACAATATACATTTACAAGGCAATTTTTCCTTCGGGGGCTTCACCCCCAGACCCCCCAGCAAGGGGGATGGAACCCCTGGACCCTGCAGAGGGGATAACCCCCCTTTGCACTCCCTCGCGTGGAGGAGTGTATATTTTTCTGGGGTGTAAATTTTTCATGGGGTATTAACATGGCTGAAAACATAGACCTTTGAATCAGGAAGATAATTAGGCTCCACAACCAACAACTACGAACATGCGAATTGCAAGGAATGTCTGGTTAGTGCAATATATTTAAGATAAGCAGGCTTGGCTGACTATGTCTGTTTACTTAAGCTCTCATCACCTATAAGGAAAACCCAGATGGGAAAACTAAAACCATTTCAAACGCTTTGTCGGATACAAACACACAGATCACCAGTCAAAAGGACATACATATTGGGCAGGTGAATGAGATCCTGACTTTAAACAGCGAGATCCATATGTTATGTTCTTGACCAAGATAAATAACCTGGTGCATGAATGCATGCAGATGGCCACGCCAGAAGGGAGAATGCATGCAGATGGCCACACCAAAAGGGATTGTCTGCCACGAATTACCACATGTTTTGATGAACGCAATTCCGCCCAGGTCGACGTTGAGCATTAATGGGGTGACGACATCTCGCCGCCACCCTCTTGGCTCCCCTACCCAATACAATCGTCATCCTAAGAAACCTTACCTTAAAACACATAATAATGCCTCAAAAATTGTGCACACATAATAATGTATATCTCCCAAAACATAATGTCCCTGTTGTGGCATGGACATAATAAGGTATTTAAAATTGTATCATATGTTTTTAAGAAAAGTGTTTACAAACATTGATTTATATTTGATTGTTTTTTAATTCGAAGTGTAGGAGGACATGGGATGAAACGATATGGTATTTTTGGGTGTAATAACATATCTATAATTTTATCATACTTTTTTGTGAAAATGATTAAAATAAGTATATTAATTATTTTGATTTTTTAAGAATGGTATATATTTTTTATATATATAAATTTGTATTAAAGTTTTTTTCAAAGAAAATGTGAAAAGATGATTAATTATATTGAGATTTTTTTTTAAGAATGGTATATTTTTATAAAATTAAAAGATGATTAAAATAATTATGTTAGTTATAAAGAGAAATTAAGAAATATTTTATAATTTTAATGAAGCTAAGTGTATATATTATTATTATAATAATAATCTAATTCTAAGGTTATGGTTAAGCCATGTGGATTTGAACCAGTGACTTTTTAGGAAGAAACACATGTTCTTAACCATTAAACCTATCGTGAAAAAAATTATGCATCTTTCTCATACATCTTTCACCAAAACTCTAAATTGCAACTTACATTTCTCATGCAATAAAGTAAAATTAAAGAGATCTAAAATGGAGCATAACTTCATTTTAATTTTAAAATTAATAAATTTTTGAAGCCAGGGGAAAGGCCAATGATCTTGTGTAGAAAAGTGGATCATAGTAAAAAAGGTAATAAGAATCGATCAATATAGTAGTAGAGACGGGATTTGGAAATGATCAAAATTCATCTCACAAACCAGAAATGCAAATTTGACAAAAAGATGGCGATTGCAAAGCCCAATTGCAACAATGAACCATGGAAAAACCTCTTGTTGGTTGTAGAGCTCTATGACATTACATTAGCTAAATGAAAAATCTGTTGGGCATGAGGTATGTTTAAAAATATAGTTGAAAGTAACCAAAGAGAATAACCTTTTTAATTGGCAAAATGTTGCATAAGCCTGATGCAAACCTATTTATTAATATTTGTATGGAAAAAATATGATAAAATTAGGAAAGTAAGGCGTAAACTTTAATTTGTATTTTGTTTTAGAGGAATTTGTGTTTTTAAATTGTAAACGTATTTCTTTTCAATTTTTGGATAACATTCTTGTATATTGGTTAAAGGGAAGTAGTATGCTTTTATAAAGAAATGAGAAAGTTAACATTATTTTTATATATCTTTTCGACAACATAGGTATTCCAACAGGGGACACACACCTTCAATAACCACTAATTTAACTAGATCAAATATCAACACACCGATGTTTTTACGTGGTACAACCACTGTGGGGAAACATCCACGGCCCCAACCAACATGGCCACTTAAAAGCAAGTTATTAATGCAAAAGAAAACGATTTCAGAGATATTTACAAAAGAGTTTCTCACAATCGTTCATCGACAAATGACCCTCCATGCTCTTTAAATAGAGATCATGGACCAATCAGATGTTAAGTCGCAGATCAATTTAGTCCTTAAGATAGAGGTGCATATGAATCGTCAAATCAATCTATGTTGGGAACATATCGTGATCGTCAGATTACCTAACTACAAATGCATATTAAAGAAACACAGTAAGAAATTGTTGACGTTTAAATCTGTCAGGACCGAAACGACAACCTCACGAGGATATTAATCCGCTTGCCTTTTTAAAGAGGTGGTACTCCTGTCTAAAATTTTCAAAGATTTTAAAACATAAATTGGATTATTCCAACAAGCAAAACCCAAATATTTATCGCTCAAAGAAATTTAAAATATCACAAAATACAAGAGTTCTTGAGAAATGGACCAAGAACCTTAAACATCAGATTTGTTGGAAATAAATAAATTGTAAAAAATGGAAAAAACTCTCACATCCATCATAGTTTTAGATATTTATGATCACATTCAAAATAAAAAGGGAAAATGATCCAGAGCACAAGAAAACTTTGAAAGAGTAATACTTATTGAGATAAAAAATAAGAGTTTGATAAGTCAACTTCAAATATCTTATACTAAGAACTCAGAGTTACAAGACACAATCAAAATTAACTTTGAAATAGTTCTATGGAATTTCTCAAAAATGATATGAGTATTTTATAGTCTTAGAAAATTAAAGGCGTTCATCCATGAATGGACTGAGATTGGGGCTCCCGTGGACCATTAAATACTTATGAGAAAGATGAGGAGGAAGATAGAGAAACCGGAACAAGGTGCGAGCAACAAGATCCAGACAGAAGACAAAAGAGAAGTTATCAGAATTTGGTTATATTCTTCCAATGAAAGAATGAACGCAACTGGATGAAATCTGAAAAAGGGAAGAAAAAGTAATCAGTATAGACTTACTATGATGGAATATCTCCATTTAATTTGATGTTGTCGGTGTCCTTTTATCCTCGATGTCGGTTTCTGGGCTGGTACTAACTGTCGCTTCTTGATTTTCCTTGGTAATCCTCATTAGGGATTTTTTAAATCATTCTTCTATGTAATCCTTCATTGGAGCCACATTTATCTCATGTTTAATTTTAACATCAAATAAATCACCTTCCAAATCTCTTAATTCATGTGAAATATTGTGAATTGATTTTTTGATATCTTGATTTTTTTTTGCATAATCTACTAGCCAATTTTCAATGTCTCTTTCATCATATTCAATTATACTATTGAAATTTTCAGCATAAATGCTTTTCAATATGTCCACGTGTTATTCAAATTGTTGCTTCGTCATAAATATAGAATTCATGTTTAATCTTGAGTCTTGTACTTCTACGGTGTTTCCTGCACAATTCTATCTCGGTGAGTTTTCTAAATAACATTTCATTTTTATTTAAAATTCCATTGCAATTGTCCATAATATCCTTCAAATTGCTGATCTTTTTGATCCAACATGCTTTCAATTGTTTCATTCTGGACGGAGAGGGAAAGTATTCTTCCCTTCTTTTGAGCTTGGTCATGTTGGAAACTTTGATTACAAATGTTATAACGACATCTTTGTAGAACCCTCTCTCATGTTTGTAATCTTCTTGAAGGAATTCATTATAATCATTTACTCTATATCCGAAAGAAACAATATTACCAAATACATCCCATGCCTCCATGATAAGTGACATTCTTCTTTTTATATTTTCCTCAACAATTTTTCTGACAACCACTAACAAACTTGATGATCCCTTCAACTTCAAATCAGGTGTTCCCGACTTCGCAATAGCTAATGGGCTTGTAAGAATAGGGGGAGGCATCAAGGTGGATTCCAGTTCTCTGACTTTTTCTTTTAATTTGACATTCTGTGCTTCCAAGTCATCAATTGAAACATCTAAAAGGCATCACCGATTACCTTGTGTATATTAGAAATTTTAGATGCAAGCAACTAGCTAAAATCATATTCATAATGAGATTTTCCTTTTTTATTTCTCTAATTTACTCCTTCAAATACTAACTTTACGTAATCCTTGTCAAATAGTGCATTTTGTATAGTAAATGATTCTTGTTCTGAAAAATCTTCTTCTTGTGTGGCTATTTCAACTACAATTTGTTGGGTTTCTTGTAATCTCTATTCTTCATCAGGGAAATGTATATTTTCAATATCAACTTCAAGATCCATATCCTCAAGAAATAAGTTATTTGTATCATTTTCAGATACTTGCTGCTCTGCTTCTTCTCACGGGGGAACCTTTTTCCTTTTTCTTACTTGAATTTTGTGGGGATTTTCCATTCTTCCTTGAGGAGGATTTTTATCACCTCCTCCACTTGAATTTCTGCTTGAAACCTTTTTCTTTTGTGTTGTTGTTTGAACACTATATTTGGGTAGGCCATTTTTCTACGAAACTACTGGAGATTGAGCACCTTTTTCATTTAGATCCTTTCCTTTTTGCTTATGCTGATCTGCAATGCTTATTATAGTCTCAATATCATCAATAGGTTGCATCGAAGTGTCTTGAGTATTACCCTATTCTTCCCCAAATATAATTGTTTGGGTAAATGCATTACCGAATCCTACTGACTGCATGTGGTCAACAAAAATATGACTTGGGTCAAACCCTTTGATTTTTTCTACATATTTCAAATTCAAATGATCGAAATGGGTTGAGAATTAATCGATTCTAGTTATGTTTCTTAATACAATTTCTTCGACCTTCCACGACGATGGGATAAATTTCATTTTTCTCTTCTCATGAAAAAAGTGAAGACAAAATCCATACTGCTTAGCAACTTCAGTGATAATTTTTTTATCTGAAATGTAGTAAGAGAGAAAAGCAGGAGTTTCTTGGGAGCAAAAGATTCTAATGACATTATAATTTTCTCTCTTCTCTAGGGTACCCTTATTATTTATAAAATTTGTTGCCTCTGATGACAACATGGATGTGTTATCTACAAAGATAAATTTCTTGAAAACTGTAACAAATTCATTATGTGCTTCATAAAAATGAATAAAGGTCTTTTGTCTCCAAAGAGCTTGGTACCGGACCGTTACATGGTTGATTTTGCAGTCTATCCTCTTGCCAATTGTTAATCCCTCGAAAATATGGAAATACATAATAACACATATTAAATATGAATCCATGAAAAAGTTATTTTCTTTCTTAAAATTTGAAAGCTAGGAAGAAATTTCGATAGAGATAAACTTTCCCCAGTCGAAGATGGCTTTTTCATGCACTGTAAAGTGAAAAATGTACAAAGTCAACTAAGAGATGGTTGCCGTATTTTCTTGACCCGTAACTCTAGCGAATAACCATGCAATTTATTGATAAGATATTTTCAAAGAACTAACATTAATCTTTGTTATGTCAACAGGCATCGCCGCAGGGTCTTCAAGATATTTTTGCAGAAGGTCGAGTCCATTATTTCTTTTCTTGAGAAAATCCCTCGCTTCTTCTCCTTTAAAGGTAAGAGTTGGCTCTAGTAACTTCAACATCTTCCTGAAAACAAATGGTGCTAATGAAATAGGGGGTTCTTTTATGACTAAAAATGCAAAAATAAGTATATAGGCTTATGCAAAATGACTTAACATATCATTTACAATTTGAACCACTCAAATTGAATGAGTTTTGAGACCTAGGCGTGCATTTTAGTGTAGCATGGCATGCATTTTGCAACAAGGCAAAATTTACACCAACGAAAAATTGACCCTCTTTGTCCTAGATACAACTTTTGGTCTTTTTGCAGGGAAAATGGTTTTATGTTTCAAATTGCACAAACATAGGTATAGAAATATGTACTACTTTTATACAACCCTGTAACTTGTAATATTGACCTCTATATTCTATTGTAGAAATTAGAGTTAAGATTTATTCCATTTTGTATGTATAATTGGTTGGTTAGAAGTCACTGACCTTGATTTCTCTCATAACCCACCATCCTCTGATTCATCAAAAGGCCATGAATGTTTGTGAATAGAAATCATCCTCATTGAAGTGAAAATGCACTCCTAATTGTACAAACATGTTAAAAATATTTTAATAATCATTTTACAACTTAAATATTAAATTATGGAGGATTATCCAACTTTGGGAGTGCACTTTACTATAGCCAACTTTAACAAAAATGCCCTTCGGTTTTACAAGGGAATTTTTAGCCTTTATGCACATCGGGTAGTTTTTGTCTGGAACTGCCAATATACAGCTATGTGAAAGTGTAAATTCACAAATTACAACTTCTTCAAGTTGAACCACTTAGTTTGGCTCAAAATTGAGACATGGGCGTGCATTTTACTCTGAGGTATTTTTGACTTCAGATTTACATGAAATGCGAAATCTAGGTGCCTGAAATCAACCTCTTTTGTTATAAAATCTTGCTTTAGATGACATAGGTAAATATGAAATATAGATATATCCATCGTACAAAATATAAAAAAAAATTAGGTGCTATGGGGAAGCTTGGGCATGCATTTTAATTTCATCACTTAGTACAATTTTGACCTTCTAATTTACAAGGAAAACTTTGCCTCTTTTGCACATCAACTATTTTTAAAATTGAAATTGCAAAATTAACAACATGATCAGGTTTAATATGATAAACCAGACCCCCAACAATTTGCACAACTCATATCTATAGCATAACAAAACCTTGGCTTACTTTTTACAAACAAGTTGTGCATTTCTAGGGTTTTACTACGCATTTGTTGCCTATTTTTGCACAACACAGTCTTTTATGATTAGAAATGAAAAACTAAGTATATCGGATTGTGTAAAATGGCTTTGAAAATCGTTTACAGTTTGAACCACTCAAATTGAATGAGTTTTCAGACATGATGGTGCATTTTAGTGTAGCCTAGCATGCAATTTGCAAAAAAGAAATTTTTTCCCTCTTTGTGGTACAAAACAAATTTCGGTATTTTTCCACATCAAAGGGTTTTAAGTTTCCAATTTCACAAACAAAGGTATAGATAGATGTATACATTTTCTAATGATAACCACATACCTTCCTCTATCATCAATGAATTTAAACTTCCTGTTGGGTATGTGTTATATTCTTTGCACGACTAACTTTAGCGTTTGCTACATTCTGCGGGGGTTCGGGGGCAATGGCCTCGAGAAAATTGTCACATTTTTCCCTTGTTTTTCATGTCTCCTCGATTTTCGCATCCATTGTTGGCCGGTTTTTCGGCACATGGTTTTTGTCGATGGTTTTCTATTTCTGGTTAAGGAATTATGGTTGTTGACTAATCCAGGTCTTTGAGTTAGAGTTTTGGATGCCTATGGCTCCTATATGTATACTTTATTGTAAACAATGTATCGCTATGAATGAATATAGAATATGTTGGTTTTACCGGTTTGGGTTTTCAGGGGAAAAATCTCTGTGTAATGTGTGTATTTTCCATTGTATCTTTTCTGTTCTTTTATTGAAAATTTGTTTGTAGTAAAATATTGTACAAGGTTAAAATATACATTTGGTATCAGAGATTTGTTGGCTTTAGGGGGACGTCTTTGTGGTCAATGGTTTGGCTCGAGACTGTGATAAGCCTTGTTACAGTGGGAGATCTGTGGTATTGATTTTTCAAGTGAAAAGAAATGGAGAGCAGTTTGAAAATGGAGATCGAGAAGTTTAATGGAAAAAGTTTTGAGTTGTGGAAGCTCAAGATGGAAGATCTGTTGGTGAACAGAGATCAGTGGATCGCGGTGGATCCAGGTACTACACCTACAGGAACTTCAACAAATGTCTGGAAAAAGTTGGATCAGAAAGCGAAGAGCACAATCCGACTGTGTCTCTCATATTCAATATTATTGAATGTGTCTGAGGAAGCTACAACCAAGGATTTATGGGATAAGTTGGAGAAGTTGTATCAGTCTAAGTCCCTAGTAAATAAACTATTCTTGAGAAAGAATATGTATAACCTAAGGATGAGATATGGAGACTCAGTGGCAGATCATTTCAATGCCTTCAATACTGTGGTAAGTCAGTTAGTATCTGTTGAGATTAAAATTTCAGATGAAGATAAGTGTATAAGTTTATTGTGCTCTTTACCAGACTCGTGGGATAGTCTGGTTGTGGCCATAGGTAGGAATACAACCGCCTTGAAGTTTGATGAAGTGGTCTCATCCTTGTTGTAAGAGGAGATGAGATGGAATATCATGGAAGGACAGAGCAAATATGCATTATTTGCAAGAGGATGCTCCCATGAAAGAAATAGATCTAAGTCCTCAAGTGGGATATCTAAGTCTAAGGGTAGATCTAAATCTCCTAGAAAGTTTGTAAAGGTATGTTGGAGATGTGAAAAAGAAGGGCACTACAAGAAGCAATGTATATCCAAAGTTGAGAAAAAGAAGGGATCCGAGGAAGCTCCTTTTACATAAGAAAATACCTTCAAGGAAGAAGGAGGGGATGTGTACTTGGCTTCTTCAAGCACACATGCAGATCATGAGGCATGGTTGGTTGAGTCAGGTGCATCCTTTCATATGACTCTCCACAGGGAGTGGTTCTGTGAATATGAAAGGTATAATGGAGGTAATGTTTTCCTAGGTGATGACTCGACAACCAAAATCATACAATTACAGTATTCATTACAAAACTGGCAGTCAAAGTGAAATACAGATCCCACACTTTTGTTCTCTCTGAAGATTCCTCCCACTATCTCTAATATAACAAGCCTCTCCTTTCCTATCACTCTACTTACAACCTTTGTATCACTCGATTCCCATAAAAAATGCCAAAATGTAGAATGTTTTGAGACCGCCTATATATTTATATGATCCCCATGGGGACAACCTCGATCCATACGACAATTACATAATTCGATCATAATTAAATTTACACGTCCTCGAGTGAATTGTTATATCTCGTTGTTTTAGAAAAATGCCTCTGTGATCTATGTTTGACGATGGGGTGCCACGTGCCCCTTGCGGTAACTCTCAACTATGAGTTAAAATGTTGACAATGATTGGACTTTGTTGCAATACCAACGAACGTTGGGGCACCAAGATAATAAATAAATAAATTTTGGTAGTTAGTTAGTAATTTCCGACAATATGATCGATTTTATCCGTACCATCAGAACTCCTCGTCAGACTTCAACACCATATGTAGTAGTGGGTTTTATTTCTTAAACTATCCCGTGTTCCTAATTTGAACTCTATTTCTCCCTTATCCTAATTTAATCCTCAATTTCTAAATTGGGACCTTTCTAGTTTTTTATCCTTATTTCTTATTTTATGAGGAGTCCCAATCCTTGAATTGGTTAACTCTTTGTGTTCTTTTTACTTCTTGATTTCTTTTTCACTCTACAAAATTACAACCCAATTTTCCAATTGGCCCAATCATTTGATTAGGCACTTCTATCCATACAAACTTCCTTATTGTTCCTGATTTGTTAGTCAATCCTTTTAAATTTATTTTTATTTGTTCCCTTGCTTAATTTTCTCCCCGTTAATTTCCAAATCTACCTAATCTTTTTATTTCAATCATTTTATATCTTTCAACATTTTTATTTCATCAATATTTTGATTCGAGATCTTTCAATTAGGCCTTTATTTCTTCTCCCTTTTGAATTTTCTCCTAGATTTTAGAATTGCACTTGATCTTTTGATTAGGCATATTTGGCTTATTGTCATTCAAATTTTACAGTCAATTTGAAAATTATGTATGATACCTTGATTGAACCCTCGCTTATATTTTGTTTCAATTTTCCATTCGAATGATTAGGCCAATTCATGAATCAACCCTTGTTATGCAATCGGGGCCTTTTCAAACGCTTTTTTTAATTATGGTGATTATGCCTCAATAAGGCCCATTTTTTTAATCAGGTCCACTCTTAATCCCCATTTGAAATTCATTCAATAGTCCCATCCACTGAATCCTGGAACAATATCTTGATTGCTTCGTTTTTCTTTCTCCTGGTGGTTTTAATGTTTTAAAGTCTGTTTGAAATAACTTTGATGGATTGACCATACCAATGTTTTGCAAGAAATTTTAGGTGTAGGTAATATTATCTTCAAAAGTAGCCATAACAATTTGGTGAGGAAAATAAATGATAGACTCATCCCTTTTCCCTTAGTGAAGCTAGTTCATAGATAGGGAAAATGAGCAACTAACGTAGTGAAGAATGACATGGAATGCGACAGAGAAATTTGAACATTAATTACATAGGCTTTTGCTCAAACACAAGATTTTATTGCTTGGTATGGGTCATATTCAAACATGGGAGCATTTTCAACCGCAAGTTGAAGCAAGTAAAGAATTAGAAGATCACATCAAAGCTAAAGAGAATTCCATCCTATCTATGTTTTATGCCAACATATAGAGATTTAAGACACGTGTGGAGGCTCTGGCGAGGTAGATGGGATTAATTAAAATTCTTGCTGGAAAATTGGAAAAAAACATTGAAAATTGAAAGCATAACCTAACTTATTTTGGGTTATAACAAAGAAACATGTGTTACGTTATGATAATGTTATTAATGAAACTTTTAGAGCATGGGACCACTACATCAATAGTCATGTATGAGACACACACACACACAATTATACAAGATCTTGGTGCTCCTAATAGTTCAAGCAACTGTTGAACTTCTGTAATTGAATCTTGTTTGACTACTTATAAATAGGATGAGAACCAAAAGAAAATGGATTTTGGTTGTAGAACCTTTATGTAAACTTCTTCCTAAAACTTGAATGAGGAGAAGCCATCTTTGGCAAATACATGTTGGTAAAGACTTGGATTCTAGTGTTGCAAATGTGTGGAACCGCTCTTATGCTTTGTTGAGTGTTGGGATTGTTATATGAATGTTCAATAGAATGTATATTTTTCTTATGTATAAGCTATGCATTCCTATTTATGTTTTTCTTAGATGTTTTTATAAGTCATGAGCACAACATTGTAATTAGTTATTGTTTAGTCGTAGACTTTTCTAGGTTCTACATATGGTTATTTATATTTTTGGTCTTATTTAAACGACAAATTTCTTATTGGGGAAAATAGTGGTGATATATTTGGTGTCACATATACCTTTTTTTTTGTTTCATTAGATTAGTCTAGGCATCATTCTGCATTTTACATTAGTTGCATTTTATTCATTAACATTATAAAAAAAACCTAATGATCAGAATCTGGACCAAGGGTCAAAATTTAGCTCAAAAATCAAAGTTCTCGAAATTGCCTCAAAACGAACGGGTGCGTAGCCCTCGTCGTCACGAACCCAACGCAACTCATTTGGGTTCAAACGAACATCGGAAGAGTGAGATATCGCGTTCTGTTTGAATCGTCAAACATGCAAAAAAAAATGTGCTGACTGTACAGTCCGTATGGATGCTGACGTGGCAGAGGCCGTACGATGACGTGGCATGTCCGTACGCTAAGGTGGCAGTTGATGATGTGGCAATCGTTGATTGGAATATTGTGAACGAATCCTGTTTCGACACCTGGCATCATTGTAGCAAATGGTTTGGTGCCACGTGGCCCAGGCGTGGGCTGCCACGTGGCACCATGGTATAGGTTGGTTGTTTAGAATGTTATGAAGTCCGTGGGGATCGAACCCCGGACCTCCCCGCTGTGGCAAAGTCTTTGCAAAGTTCGCCCTACCAACGTGCCACACTTTGTTGCTTATTATATATATGTTAAAACATATATTTAAAGTCATTTAATGTTGCATTTGGGGCGCGTTCGGGCTGGGGCTTAGCCCCAGCCCCCAGTCGCACACACTACCATGTGACCACCATATCAAATGCGCGCGGATTTTTCAACGGTTACAACACCAGCCCCCGGTTTCTATGTTTACCATATGACCTTGCCTCTTTGCACACGAGGGGATTTGGTATTTTTAAATGGTTAGCCCAACCATTCGCCCGACACTTGGCGCATTTTCATAAGAGTTTAAACCTTGGCCTTTTTGTTTGAGTGCGCAGTCCCATAGACCCATATGACCAACGATTTTGGTGGTTAGGGGCTAGGCACGCCCTAACCGTCCTACAGTTTGCCCATTTTTTCGGTTATGTGCCGGTGCTAGGTTTTAGCACGAAAATGAGCGCGTGAGCTAGGTTGGGCACACAGAGGTGCGTTTTGGCAAACCAGAGACAACAAGCTTGAAGGAAGAAAATGGCAGGAGGCCTATCTTCTTCATTTTTTGGCCAAATGAGGTGCCGAAAAAGCCCAGCTAGGGGTTTTTGGACGTTCTGAATCCATTGGCACTGTTTTCAAAGGAATTTGAAGACTTATTTTGTAGGTTTTTCACCATTGAAGTTTCAGAGAGCTCCAGGGAGCTTGAAGCCCTCATTGGTGGAGGTCATGCTCAGATGAGTACAAGTCTATTTTCTGTGACTGAATAGTCATTTTTGGCTAATTATTATGCTCTTAATACATTGGGAGGAGTTTCAGATCCATTTGAGGACTTTTACAGGTGTTTTTGCCACAAAGAAGCTCAAGGAAGCATAAGGCCACATGTAGAAGAGGTCATGCCTGGATGAGCCATGATCCGTTTTCAGAGTTCTATTAGTCATTTCTGGGGTTTTTATGTATTCTGAATCGAATGGTACAGTCAGTATTTCCATTGGAGTTGAGCAGCAGCTTGTAAAAGAATCTTTGACAAACTAATCCCAGAGAGCCTAGTCCATTGATGGAGGCTCAAGGAGATGTAGCCTAGTTGGGGGTGAACTCCTTTATCATCTTGTTATTGTTGTGAGTTTGATGGTTTATTTGATGCAAGTTATGTTTGCTGTGTATTTATTTAAAACACATATTTAACCATTTAAAGGAAAATTTCCTCACAGATGAACATTTTAAAAGAAGATGCATAAACTTGGCACATAATTTATCTTGCATAATTAAGACATTGAGCAAGATCCTGAAAAGTTTATTTTAATGAAGTAGAGGGTGCTTGCATAGCATAACAAGTCAGCCCCCTATTTTCAGATCAGGTGGTATCAGAGCATAGTTTTTGCTCATGTGATGGCCATTGATAGCTAGAGATTTAGTTGTTGGTATTATTGTGCAAGTTTTGTGTTGAAGTTTGATATCTTGCAAGGATGGAGGAAGCTTCAAACATTGATAGTTCTCATACATCTTCATTATCCAAGTTCTTTGACAAAGAGATGTTGAAGGAGTTTGTAACCATG
>JASDQU010109682.1:54781-66296 GCA_032191745.1 Picea mariana | reverse complement strand
TTCTGTTCTCTCCTCCCTTTGTCTCTTCATTTGAATGAGCTTTTATTCTTCTTCAAACAAGTTATGGTAGTTCATCTACCTTTCTTTTGTTAAGATTTAGTTAGCTTAACCAATAGTTTGAGACAAATAGATAATAATAAAATAAATATGGGTCTATTAAATAATAACTAAATAGGTGGGACCCCTAATCTCTTTGTTAAATTGTGACTCCTCCTTGTTACTCCCTTTTTATTGACTTCAATAATCGGCATAATATGAAATAATAACCCAAAATATGCTCAAACACTTTCCTTGTAACTCCCATTCATATAAATAATGAAACATTTTTATCATTAAGAAAAAAAAAACATCATTGTTGACTAAAAATAGGATAATATCCACGATGTCCAAAACATTTTGTCTAAATATATACTTGTTGTCCAAAAAAATTACTTTGTTATCATATCAATAACAACATCAAAATCAATATTTTCTATGAGAGACGGTTTGCCTCTTTTCACTGTTTCCCTCCTTTGATACTTCTATTGTCTTGCCTTCTGTAGCAACCTTACGCTGATTGGAACCTTGAGGATGAATTTCATTGATGACATAAGAGAAATTGTCTTTGAGGTGGAGGTGGGAGGACACAGATTCAAAGGAATTTTCGGAAGAGTTAGGGGAATTGACAACTTTTTCCTTTTATCAATCTCTAGTTGGGGCATGGTAGTTTTGAGCCTTTTGCTTTCATGCGAGGACTGGGTTGGCGAAGCAATGCAATTAGCTTGGGAATTTGGATTGAATGGCGATGGAGGAGGAAGAGGAAATGGAAATGATACTGTAGTCCAACCATTATGATGTGCAACAGATTGATGGGCGATCTCTTGATAACCATCATTGGCAGGTGGTTATGGCTGCATAGAAACATGAGGGGGAACACAGATACCTGAGAAGTTTTGATGTGGCTGGAATGGAGGCCTCTCAGGTTGGGGTTGGAGAATCCCTTGGCCAACTAGGTTGAAGAACCCAACTTGAAAAAGTTGATTTAGTTCTTGCAGATTAGCGTCAAAATGTATTGAGAATCATGGCCTTCTATGGCCTCTTTACCAATTGTTTCCTCTACCTCTGTTTTCACCTCTGCCATTTCTTCCCCTGCTAAAAAACTCATCCCGAAGCAATATTTTAGTGAGAATACAAAAACTTTTAACAATCCATTCACTAATACTCTACCTAAATAGAATCAAGATGTTGGCTCTATTAATCACAACAAAAGCATATGCAATCCATCGATTGATATAACCCACCAAATATTGAATTTAATAATCAATTGAAAATGAACAGAGAATTACATGGTTATTGGGAAGATGGGGGGCTTTGTAATGAATTAAAAATGATATCATGACGAGAATGAATAAATGGATACTGTTCAAGCAAAATAAAGATCCCTTCTCTTATAAAACAATGCCTTCATATTGAAACCTTCACTCAAATCATCATCCAAATCTTTTGAATAAATTTATAATAACATAACAAGGAAGTGAGTTAAATGTTATTGGGATAATGATGGGAATATAATGAGCGAAAAGTGATATCATGAACGAGAGTAAGATGGTTATTGTTCTACTAAATAAAATATCATTCATTATTTCTATAGTTCAAAATAATATTCTTTGCTGGAAACATTTTACCACTGTTTTCCAAGCCAATTTAGAAAGCAAGAATCCCCTCAACCAAATCTTATTTGATCAGTGTAGCATCGGGCTATACTAGAGATTATGCGCTTGCACCTGACTGAATTGGCTTGCCTAGGCCGGGTGCACCATGGTTGGAATTACTATTCGGCCCGCACAACCATTTCTTTTATAACACTTCATCACCAACATCCATGAACTACAACCTTAAAACTGTTTAATATCAATTCGAGGAAAATTCCAGAACTGCCAACTTTCGTAATCTTCCTTCTTTTTTTCAAAACCATAAATGTTCTTTTAGAATGGTAAAACGATCTCTATGAGACCATTAACATAGCATTTTGGCTTGGCAATAATCATAACTAAAATATTTT
The DNA here is from genome assembly GCA_032191745.1 of Picea mariana. Taxonomy (NCBI): domain Eukaryota; kingdom Viridiplantae; phylum Streptophyta; class Pinopsida; order Pinales; family Pinaceae; genus Picea; species Picea mariana. Next base: position 64,255 of record JASDQU010109682.1, on the reverse strand, counting down.
AAATGAATAATCAACATTTAGAATATAATTAAGTGATTTTTTTTTATTTTACAGTGATATTATAGAATATAATGAAGTTACCTAAAAATTTAATTGCAATAACCAGAACATAATCAGTTTACAATGTTAATTCATAATTCAATTTTTAATTCAGTTTGTTGTAAGGGTGTGTGGTTTATAAATAAACCTTATCCTTAATTTCTACGAATCCATTTCGAAATGAATTCTGGCCTCAGTGCAATCCCACCTCTAATGGTTTAATTTTTATTTATTTACATATTTATACATGGTCGAGCTTATACAATATTACTTGAACTAATTATGGTATTTGTTGCAATACATACTTATTAGAGAATGGTTGGAAGTGAGTTAAATAATATGGGTGAGAATTTTTGCAGAATTATCTTGATTATGTGTTATAATTTTAATTATTAGATTATAACATACATAAAATTATATGTGTACATATAAGTTAGGTAATGCATAATAAGATTATTATAATTCAATATGTTAATGAACTAAAGTGATATGCTGTAGGATTTATCTTAATTCATAGAGTGGTTAAAGGTGGAATGCTTTACTTTATGTACAATTTACCAACCATATAAAACTAAAAATACTCAACATATAAACCTTTAACTATCCTTAAGTTATTATTTTATAATAACTCGTAAAGACAATGTTAGAGTCATTCTTGATATTTTTATGATGGATATGGGATAACTTTACTTGATTTTGGGATCATCATTAATTTTAGTATATAATTAATAAATGTAATTGACTCATTTTTAATTAAATGGTAATTAATAGAATTATTCTCTCTATATATATTAATTGACATTAAGTTAATATAGATTTGATACTTACCAAACATTTCATTATATGTAGCATTAATTGTAATTATGTTAAGATAAATTGATTTGTTCTAAATACTGATATTTAGAACTGTAATTATGATAATTTAGATTGATTAAATTTTTCCGTTTTCAATTGTAAATTTGATTATTCTATGATTAGATCGATGATTGTAGACTTTATTGATTTAGCTAGTTGCATGGATTGATTGTGATTGGTTGTGTAAATTGGATTTCTTGTGCCTTGTAGATAGAATGATTGATTTAATTTGTGTTCTAATGCGTTAATAAATATTGATGATGCTGGATTGATTTAGAACTAGATGATTAACGCACAGTTAATTAAAGTTGATGTATGATTGTTAACGGTAATGATTACCCTCGCCCATGGTTAATTGATTTTAGGATTGATGGAATGAAGATTTAGTTGATCGTTGATGTTGTTGTTAGCTTAGTCAACTTGGTTGATTGTGTCGGGTGGGGGGCGGAATGTAGACACCTCCTTGTTCCTCAGAACAGTTGCCAGCCCTGAGACCTTAAATGGTCAAAATCGATGGGAACCTGGGCTTGAGTGTTGCTTATGTGTCCTGGAGGTCCTAACCATTGTAGGGTAGGATGGGTGGGTAGTCATTTATATTTTTATTTGAGTAAATGTTCGTAAATTGCTTCAAGGTTCATGATATGCTGATATGCTATGCTTTTTATGTTTATGCGTTGCGTGAATTTTTTTCATTTAAAGATCGTTGAGATGTGTCGATGTGACTTATTGTTGATGTTATTGTCTTATTGTCAAAAACATTTACCCGTTGAACGTCGTTTGTGTCGTGATGGTCGGGGCCGTTACAGATGGTATTAGAGCCGACTTGACCCGCGACTCGGGATCATCACGACTTACCAGAATAGATGCTTGATTGTAAATGTCACTAATTAAATTGATTTGTATTCATGCAGGTAATCATGGTTAGAGGACACTGCGGAGGCAGACGACGAGGTGCTAGGGGAGGAGGCACAAAGCCTCCAGTAGCATCCATGCCCGAGTGGTCTAACCCCCAAGGAGATGAACAAGTTGTCGGACATGAATAGATAGTTGTGGGAGATGTGGTTGGGTTGATGAGGTCCTTTCAGAGGATGTTAGAGGCCCTGGTCAACTGTTTGGATAGAGATGAGTCTAGGGCGTTGACACCCCCTGAGGGTCCACTGCACGCCCCAGCTAATACTGGTAGCATTCACCGAGAACTCGAGAAGGTCAAGTTTCCCGAGTTCTTTAGTGCCACGGATGATGCAACCACCGAGGCATGGTTGGAGAATATGGCGATGTGCTTTTCACTTCACAACTTTACCTCCAACATGAAGGTCCGCATGGCAGTCTTTCAACTGAAGGGGAGCACTCTTCTATGGTGGAAGATGCTCCTGCCGCAACTAAACATGGACGTCGAAGATGTGTCATGGGAATTGTTCAAGGAGTGGTTCCATGAGAGGTATATGTCTAAGGAATTCATCGAGTGTCAGATCAATGAGTTTAATGCCTTGCGTTAGGGCGATCGTATGGTGCCCGAGTACAAGGCCCATTTCATGGAGCTGCTTCGGTATGCTCCCCACCTGAACATCCAGAAACTTAAGGTCAACAAGTTCGTGTTCATCCTTAATGTCAACATTTGTGCAAAAGTGAGGATTCTGATGCCTCAAACTTTGCAAGATGTTGTCTAGAAGGCCCTCATAACAGAGGAGGATCTCATTAGTGGGGGTCAGAGTAGGACTCTGGCGAGACCGATAGGACTGACGACATCTGGTGCGCAGCAACATCAGACACTAGTTAGACATCCATTGGGGTATTAAGGCACTCTGAGAGGATCCACTTTTACTACATCGCGAAAACTGACGCCTCAGCAACAAACTCCTTACAGAGGACCACAACACGAGCAACAACGTTGACCGCAACAACAACATTTTAGGCCTGTTCAGTAGAACAGACCAGGGTTCCAGGTCGGTGGACCGTCAACTTCTACTTCAGGGACCAGGAGTACTGGACCGAAGACCAGGTGTTGGATATGTGGAGAGCCACATTAGTAGCGTAACTACCCAGTTGAGAGGACCTGAGCATTCAAATAAACCAAACCCACTGCCATAGGATATTTGGGCAAGGCCCATCGGATTCATGCAACGATGAATAACCTCCAAGCCGAGCACTAGTCTATTGTGCTCGAGACGTCAGGTACCATCACCATACCCTTAGTATTTTGATATATCCAGGTGCTACAGAGAGCTTTATTTCTGGTGCAACGCTAAAAAAAATTAAGGTAAAGGTAGTCAAACAGGACGAGTTTAGCTACATAAAAATGGCTTCGGGAGCCAAACAAAAGGTTGGAGGAAAGGTTACAGGTTGTAGCCTTAACCTGCGAGATTTTGTCACGAAGGCCAACCTATATGTCATGATCTTAGAATCTTATGATGTCGTGATGGGTATGGACTGGTTGGAATCGCATGAGGTGATACTCAACTGTAAGACAAAACGATTGAGTTTGGTTGATGATGAGGGACAAAGATGTGTGATTGTAGGAAGGAACCAGGGAGTTTCTCTGAGGTTCATCTCTTCCCTAAAACTTCAGAAGAGTGTGCGCAAGGGATGCAAGATATATGATATCCTTGCACTGAACGAAAAGAATGTGGCAAAAGGACTAGAAAATCTTACGATAGTACAAGAATTTGCAGACGCCTTCCTAGAGGAGTTACCAGGGTTGCCGCCCGAGAGGGAATCTGAATTTACCATCGACCTAAAACCGGGAACAAAACTGATAACAAGAATGCCTTATTGGATGTTTACCCCTGAGTTACAGGAGTTGAAAATGCAGCTGAAGGAGTTGTTGGACCTAGGACTTATACGTCCAAGTGTGTCACCGTGGGGTGGACCTGTTATTTTCATACTGAAGAAGGATGGGTAGTGGAGACTCTGCATTGACTATCGTCAATTGAACAAGGAAACGATCAAGAACCAATATCCATTGCCAAAGATAGATGATCTATTTGATCAGATGAAGGGTGCGACGGTGTTCTCGAAGATTGACTTGAGATCATGGTATCACCAGTTACAGATCAAGGAAGAAGACATTCCTAAGACCACCTTTAAGAAAAAGGTTTAGACATTACAAGTTTACTATTTTACCGTTTGGACTGATGAACACCCCAAGGGTATTTATGAGTTTGATGAACAAGGTGTTCGACGAATAGCTGGATAAGTTCATCCAAGTATTCATTGACGATATTTTGATATATTCTCGGACGATGGAGGAGGATGACGAGCACTTGCGCTTGGTACTACAGTGTCTATGAGAGAACAAATTGTTTGGGAAACTGTCGAAATGCTCATTTTATCAATCGAAGATTCATTATTTAGGGCATGTCATCTCCGACGAAGGTATCGTTGTGGATCCAACGAAGGTCGAGGCTATTATGGAATGGTTTGTGCCGACGAATGCCCTAGAAGTGCATAGCTTCATGGGTTTAGCAAGATACTATCGACGATTCATCAAGGGTTTTTCAAATATAGCAAATTCAATTACGAAATTGCAGAAGAAGAACAAGAAGTTTATGTGGACTAAGAAATGCGCGGAAGCATTTTGTAGGCTCAAGTAGCTATTGACGACAACACCGATACTAAAGGTCCCTGATATGGACCAGGACTTCTTGGTATGCACTAACACATCCAAGGAAGGCTTAGGCAGAGTCTTGATGCAAGACGGTCGAGCGATCGATTACATCTCGAGAAAGTTAAGAATGCACGAGGAGAACTATGTGATGCATGACTTGGAGTTGCTAACCATTGTGTATTCCATGAGAGTGTGGAGACACTACCTTATTGGATGAAAATTCGAACTAAAAATGAACCACTGTGGTTTACAACACATTTTTACGCAAAGCGACTTGAACGCGCGACAAAGGTGTTGGTCGAAATTGCTTAGCGAGTATGATTTCGAGATTACCTACTTAAAAGGAACGATGAACAGAGTGGCTGATGCGTTGAGTCGGAGACCATAGATATTTTCGGTGATACCTCTTCAGACAAATCTACGTGAAAATATTATAACCTTACAGTGCAACAATGATTGGTATAGGGAGGCCAAGGAATTTATTGGACAAAACACCATGATGGTACCCAAGTTTGAGGGGTTTACTATGGACAACGATGGATTAATGGGATTTAATAATCAGATTTAAGTACCACCCAATGACGAGTTGAGAAATTTGATCTTAAACGAAGCTCATAGAGCAGTGTACATGGCTCATCCAAGAGTCACAAAGATGAGGGCAGACCTCAAACCCTTATTCTTCTGGAAAGGAATGAAGGTAGACATAGTCAACTACATGGTAAGATGTCTAGAATGTCAGCAAGTAAAGGCTGAACATAGATATCCGACATGATTAATATAGGCACATGCTATTTCATAATTGAAATGGGAGGTCATTTCGATGGATTTCATTGTTGGATTGCCACTGATAACAAGGAGACACGACTTGATTTTTGTAGTAAGTCACACTCTGACGAAGAGTGCTCATTTTATTCCTGTGTGTACGACGTATCATGCACCTGACATAGCTAGATTTTTCATCAGCGAGATTGTGAGGCTACATGGTGTGCCTAAGAGAATCATGTCCGATAGAGGATCGATGTTTATAGGACAATTTTGGACTAGTTTCCAAGAAGCCTTGGGAACCTAACTTAACTTTAGTACCACGTATCACTCGGAGACAGACGCGGAGACCAAACGAACGAACCAAATCTTGGAGGATATGTTGCTTATATACATGATGGACCAACATAAGCATTCGTAAGAGTTCTTTCCACTGGTAGAGTTTGCATACAACAACAATTATCAAATCACCATTAAGATGGTACCTTTTGAGTTTCTTTACGAGCGACTGTGTCAGACATATTTGAGTTGGGATCGGCTTGAGGATAGGGGCCTAGTTGGACCAGAAGCGATCCAAGAAATGGAAGAGAAAATGAAAACAATAAGGCAAAGGATCAATGAAGCACATGATCAACAAAAAAGTTATGTCGATGCGCATCGTGTAGACCATAGTTATGAAGTTGGCAATCGAGTCTTCTTACGGGTGAAACCGCACAAGAGTTAGATCAAGTTTGGAAAGGGTGATAAATTATCTCCTAGGTTCGTGGGACCTTTCAATATTGCGGAAATGAAGGTGCTTATGGCCTATCAACTAGCCTTACCTGATTCTTTGAGGCATATGCATGATGTTTTTCATGTATTTTTTTTGAGACATTATGTTAGTGATCCTACACATGTGATTGACATGAGTTCCTTGCATGTATCAGATGAGGGTGCAGTCACGGCGGAGCCAATATACATCCTGGACCATTGCATTCGACAACTACTGCATCGAATAGTCGATCAGGTCAAGGTCCAGTGGGACAACTATAGTCCACACTCAACTACCTGGGAGGACGCATATGATATGTGTCAACAGTTTCCATTTTTGTTTGATAACTTGACATATAGATTTTGCGAGATACTCTATTTTCGACACTTATATACTGTGAAACTTCGGGATGACATTTAAACCAAGATGGGGTGTATGTAACATCTCACTCTTGTGCACACCTGATTGGAATTATTCTTTGAGGACACTTGCGTGCAAGTGATCCAGTTCATTATATGATTGTCTGTTTTGATTATGGATTATGATGATGTTGTGGATACGATGATATGCTATTTTATTGTATTTATATCGACATGTGATATTGACTATTTTTTCCTGAGTGTGTAGGACTCTGGAACGATTGAGGATGTCGATGACATCGATGAACCTCCTTGGAATCCGGATCAAGTCAGGGAGTGGATTGTTATGGTTTGAGTGTTTTTGATATTTCATATGTGACATATGATTGGTATATTATGATGTTGATTTTTGATCGCTGACATGTTTCGTTGATCGATGCAAGTTGACGATAGCTTTCTAACCAGACTCACATTTGGAGTAAAGGGGTCACACACGACAACCAGAGATATCGAGGGAGAGGTGTGGTAAGAACCCTGCCACAACCTACTAGCACTCCTGTCATGGCACGAACTGTAGGTTAACGATTACCTAGTTTGATAGATCCACGATGCCGTGAGGGCAGACTGTGACAATCACTCACGATGATTCTATGGGGTGCACAATAAGGCATGGTCCTTATTCCTTAGAGGCCCTTAGTCTCCCACAAGGTCACCTGACAAAGTATTGACTCCAGGGGTTTGATGTCTACCAAAATCAGTCAAAAGGTGAGTGGAACCCTTGGAGCACGTAGTGCGTCTTGAAGGGCACGTCGCGTAAATAAAACCTGAATACAGGCGAGTGGCACCCTTGGACCACATAGTGCGTCTTGAAGGGCACGTCGCGATTTTAAACACTGGTGAGTTAATGAACCTAGTACCTAGAAAACTATGTCTCCTTAGGACTTGGTTAGACTTAAAATGAATGGCTGCATGAGTAAAGATTAATAATTATAATTTCCCTTAAAAGCTTTTTGCCGAGCCTAGTGAATTTAAAGCCTAGGTCTAAGTAGGGCATGTGAAAAAAAATAAAAAATTGAATGAACATTTAACAAAGGGGGGATGAAGAAAATTCAAACATAAATAATTAAATTAAAACTTTAATGGTGGATTAAAATATTTAAAAGATTAATTGTTGGATAAGTACAAACTTGCTAATTCATAACTTAGACCAAATAGGGGAAACTTAAAGAAAAAGGGGAATGTGGAACATAGAAGGGAATCTAGCCTAGAGAACTTTCTAATTTCGAACGCAATTAAGATTTAAGAAATGCATTAGTCATTAAGGGAATGTAAGGAAATAAAGAGACATCGAGGAGCATTTTTAGGAACGCTTTTAGGTGGGTGAGGGAAATTGACAAATTAAATTAATTAATTAAATGAATTTCTAGTGCAACTAAGGGATCGAGTGACAAGTGTATGGGGGATAATTTTTCTAAATTAATTTTAATAAAAAGAATTTAATGTGCATTTTGGCAAGAGGTCACTAAGAAAACTCTATAAAAGAAATGNTCCACCTTACGAGGCGAGTTGGGAGATAACATTCTCTGGTTGTGGGTGTGGCCCCTTTGCGGCTCGGGGGGCTCAGGGGGAAGAAGAGTACCCCTAGCGTTGGATGGGAGGTACCAGTGCTGTCTCAATGGTTAGCGAGCATGAGTTGGTCAGAGAAAAAGCGTGGGACAACTATTTTAGATCATTCATCATCGGATTACAATATTCTCGTTGTAAAAATTTGTATTGGTAATTATGTTAGAAATGTATATGGACTCAATATTGTTGTAATTGTGATGGTTTTTCTAATTCAGATCTGGGCGAGTTCTGATGTTGTGTAAAGTTTTGATAAACTGATGGCGGTCCCTCATTTTCGATTGCCAGAATTTGAACGTTGTTCTAAGACATTTGTTTTACGCTTGTTGAGTTTATAAAAGAAATTGATCACTGTTAAAGTGATTTGTTTGCACTTGTTGAGTTTTTTTTTTAAAAGAACAAAATGTGATCGATGTTTTTAACCCTTGTCCCCTACTGGGCGAGATCCCATGCGCTGAGTTAAAAATCTCGGGCTCACAGTTTTTCCCAGATTTCACCTTGCATTCTATTACTTTGTCGGGCGAATATTACTGGAGTTTCCACTGTGTTTTCCTTTTTAGAATCACTTTGAGGCTTCTTGAGTGTTCACCCTCTCAAGTTCTCCCTCAGTGAATTTTTTTTTCTTCAACAAAATGTGTTAGGATGCACCGCTCGCCCGCGATGGGTTACTCCTGGAGAATCCTTCCTGAACCTCTATGCCTCTCATATGACCTTGCATATTCTCTTTTCCTTGTGCTCTGTGCGATCTTGGAAAATCAGAAGCATATAGGAAAATGTGCATCTTCCGGGTAAACTAATTGAGATCTAACTCTTGTTGTCATCGAGAAGCAATTTTTTTTTCTTTTGTGAAATTTTTTTTTTTTAGCACGCTCTCCAACGCCGTCTTCCATAACAACAACAACAACAACACCCCTAATCCTCTTCCTAAAAAATACAATATGTTTTGCTAGACCATTTGGTTAAAAGTTGCCTTATTAAGTAAGAGGTGTTGAGTTCAAGTCTCTCTTTTGTAAATTGTAGAGTGTATTGCACTTCAAGTATAAAAGTGAATCACTATAAATAGCTTTAATATTTTATTTTAGAGTTATTTATTTTGCATGCAGCTTTTCTTATAAAGTAACTTCATTGTAAAAGTGATCCCCACTTTTCTTTATAAAAGTGGGTCACTTCATAAAGCAACTTACACTATCACGTGGTCCTTTGGTTATCATTTATGCCTTTTTTTATAATGACATAAATCTCACATCCGAAGTCCGTTTTCAGTGCCGTTTTTTTTTAAAACCGTATAACGTTTCAAGATCTTTCCATCCAGATCATCACTTTTATTTTTTAAATCCATATTATCTGCATATTTAATGTGGCTTCTACAAGTAATCTCTTGCTTACCAACAACAACTACTTCCAATGAAAATCTCATATGGAAGATTTATTAAGAAGTAAAGGCTTGTACCAGAGTACCTTGGGAAAGGAAAAAACACCCA
>JASDQU010109682.1:4906-19181 GCA_032191745.1 Picea mariana | reverse complement strand
CTCATATACATAAATGTTGACTTTTATATATTTTTTCTAGTGTTAATTAATGTGTAAAATAAGAATGCAATATTTACGATTAATGTTCTTTACATTAACTAGTGATTATTTGTTATGTTGTAGATTGTTAGGTGAATTTTTGTTACCATCATCAAATATTTTACCTCACACATATCGAGATTTGCTTTCCATTATGAAAGACATTGGAATGGAGTATAAAACTATAGATGCATGTCCTAATGATCATATTATATATTATGGAAAACACGCGTCAAAAACAGAATGCCCACAATGTCTTATTAGTAGATATCAAACCGATCAAGTAACAAAAAAGGTGCCTCGAAAGGTTCTTCGTAATATTCCCATAATTCCATGTTTGCAACGATTGTTCATGTGTGAAAGCACAACACAATTTATGGATTATCATGCATGGAACATGAGTGGAGATGGTGTTCTTCGAATGCCTACATATGGTTATGCATTTATGGAAATTGAGGAAAAATGGGCAGATTTCAAAGATGAACCTCGTAATGTTAGGCTTTCATTAGCAGCTGACGGTGTTTATACATTCAGAGATCTTAGGTCTCTTTACTTAGTGTGGCCTATTTTTTTTATCAACAATAACATTCCTCCTTGGATGACAATTAAGAGGGAGCACATAATGTTGACAATGATTGTTCCAGGTTTTTGTTTACATTAATTTTTTGAATGTAACATTTTCATTTGTTTTGTTTTTTGCATAATATCTTTTGTTTATTTATTTACTTATATATACATATCATGGTATTAATTATGTGTAATTTAAAACAACTAGGTAAGTACCAAGTTAAATATATGATGTATATATCGAGCCTCTTATCGACGAACTACTAAAGTTATGGGCCTACATCACTATGTATGATATCTGCAAACCAATCAAGGAGAAGAAATTTCAATTCCGTGGAATACTTGTATGGACAATTCATGATGCCCCAAGATTAACACATTTTTGTGGTATGTAGCATTCTGTTGCACTTTAATACTATATAATGTTTTAAAGATATCATGCATGTTTTTTAAATATTCCCATCATATTATCGACATTAATCCATGTGACGTTGCAGGTCTACAAACAAAAGGTAAATTTGCCTTTACAGTTTGTGATCCTAGGATGAAGTATTGTCATTCAAAAAGTTTAGGAAAGGTGGTGTTTGATGACTATAGGCACCTCCTCTCTAAGAACCATAAGTATTGTACTATTGAAAAAGATCTTTTCAATGGGAAAGAAGAGACTGGATTAAAACAACGAAGAATGGCACCTCACCTATGGAGGTTGGAATATAATAGGAATCATCAAGGTACGCAATTTCTTTATGTATTGTATATGTAAGGTTTTGAATTTTTATTTTAATAATTATTGAATTTATTTTACCGTATTTTAATTGTTGTGATTTCTTTTATGCTTCGTGATGAAGGCCACCATCATGAAGGTGTTAATACTGGACTTCCACGAGGAATGAAATGTTATCCCACTCAATTCATGAGGTTGCCCTACTATGAGAAGCCAAAAATAGCTCATTTGTTTGATATAATGTACATCAGGAAGAATGTGACATAAATGTTATGGCGAATCATAGATGGTAGGAGGGATAAATAAAAAATTGTCAAAATTTGTACTGACATTCAAGAAGACAATCATGTAATGCAAAGTGTGATCCAATCAAATAGAGATGTAGACTGAAATAATTACCTTCCATTTTTATTAACAGAGCAACAAAGCAATGATGTAAAAGAGGTCATTCAAAGAATTAAATTTCCCACAGGTTTTGCTTCAAACATAAATAATATCTTAACGAAGAAAGGTGAATTTCGTGGGGTCAAAACACACGATTGACATACCTTCATTAAGGTACTAATTTCACATCAAACAGTTGGATGAAACCAGTAAAACTTATGATAGTGGGATAACTGCAGTATTCCAGGTCACTAATTTTTCCTCTAGGAGTGACATACATCCCCGATAATCTGAAAATAGATACTATGGGTATTTGAATGATATACTTCAGTGTGACTTTTGTTACACATAAATTCCCCCGTGGACAGGTGAATCCCCTCTTGGGGTCTAGACTCCTAAGACCAAGACAGAAAGGTGCTAACGTTGATCACTGACATCCATTTAAACCTAGCTAAACTAATGTATAGAGAAGAGAAAGAAGGTGTACCTTTTTATGATGTTTGTCCTCGCCCAGTTCGAGTTGAGCTTTGATCTCCAAGCTCTTCAACAAGTCCTGCAATCCAATCAAAGACAAAACATGCTTCCTATTCTACTATGAGTAGCTTGAAACTAGATCTATCCATTAAACACAAGTTCATGTAGATATACACAATCTTGAAGGAAACATGCCAAGCAAATGTATTAATGAGAACTCAATAGAGATACTTACAGACCTTTGATGAAGCTGCAACAACCTCTTCCATCTCTCCTTGTCCAAACCCTTTTCTCAAATAATCCACAAACAAAATGACTATGCTTCACTTATTATCTTCCTTATGAGATCATAAGTTTGATGCCTTCAATGTCTCTCAATACCACTTCTCATGAGATCATAAGTTTGGTATCTTTAAAACCCTCTCCCTTTTACCATGAGGAGGCCTCCTTATATAGGCTTGGAGAGGCCTAACCACCTTAGAGATTCTTGGGATAGGTTGAGGATCTTTCTCCATCGGTTGTGGATCCTCCCTAAGATCCAACCTTGACCTCATATTCGAATCCAACTGATTTCAGAGATAAGGGGGATCTTCCCCTGATTTTCTCAATAACATAACGCTCCCCTAGAATGGTGCACAGAGCGCTACAATGATCCCCAAAGAAGGGCAAGGAGCGCTAGTGCTCCCTGCTAGTGGGTAGGGGAGTGTTGCCCATGATTTCCTAAAAAAATCCTAGCGCTCCCCCAGAAGGGTGTACAAAGTGATACAACACTCCCCCAAAGAAGGTCAAGGAGCTCTAGCACTCCATGTCAGTGGGTCAGGGAGCGCTGCCCTTCAAAATTCATTTTTAAGTGGTTTTCTCAAAGAAAAAGGCTTTGTACTCTTCATCAAATGATTTCTCCTTCTTTAACCAGTCTTTGAGGGTGTCTTCAAGTGTTCCTTGTGATGTCGTTTGAGGCACGACATAGGCAAGATGATTGTATGATGTCTGCGACACTTATGGCCAAAATGAGACACTTGCAACACTTGTAATGACAACAATAGGTCATAATTGAAGTGAGTAATTTTGTTGTGTAACAGATTTCCCCCCAAAGTGCGAAGTTAGAAGACGAAATCTGATGACTGAAGTACTTTGTAGATTTTTTTGAGCAAGGGTATGGACTCAGAGAACCTGGTAGAAGCTGCATACAACCATTAGGCAAATGTTATGATATGTTTCAAACCCAAGGCATGCATACCTATGCTTGGGTGATAAATACTTTTCAAGGTATGGCCACCATAAGATACACTGCGGATCCATAATTATATTGACAAAAATGTATAGCCACCAAAGATACAATGTGGATATATACTGCCATGACATGAACTAATCATAGCCACAAAAAAATACACAGTGGATCTACGAGATGACAAGACATAGCCACAAACCAATACAAAGTGGATCTATGTGACAATATATGTGTCAATATTCAAGATAAACTCCATCACAACTTGGGCAAAGTATATATCAGAGTGATCACTCAACCCAGGGTCTTCTTACCGATCCCGATGAAGTACGAGTCTAACCATGTGAATAGATGTCCTGATGTTGAACATGGCAGAAACCACTTGATTACCGGTCAATGAGGTAAACCATTAACAAGTGCAAGGGAAATCACCATTGATGTCAATGATTCCCAAGGTACCCTAGTACATTCCAATGAATGTGAATAGATGAGCTGAAGTCGAACATCCGTGGAATCATTCGATCAGAGGTCAATGATGTAAACTCACTGTTGGAAGTGAGGAGGCTTTCCATTGAGGCATGCATGCCCCAAGGTACTAACTGGTTTCTAAGTCTATGACGCAACCCCTCCTCAACCCGCGGGTCGAAAGGTCACGTACATAGGATCTTTCCCCTTACACTGGCCCGAAGAGCTCTCAGAAATGGCTCCTCTATTTCCCTTTCGGGAAATATGCACCCACAATCAACTTCATGAAATTGCCCCTTTTACTTCGGGAGATCAGACTTCGCACTTCTGCGAATCCAGTGGTCAAGTGCCTTGTCTCTCAATCTTCGAAACCCGAAATAATCAACACTTGACTCCTTCCCTTACCAGTTCGGATTTATCCCTATCGCGATTTCGGGAGTTGCAATGTCTAGCAACTCGTCCCCTCGACTTCTGAAACCTGATTTACCAAACCTCCGATGTACTCGCAAAGTTGACTCTTCAACGACATTTTACTTCGTCGGAACTTCAGACTTCATGATTTCGCGAATCCTGATGTGAGGATTTCGGGACTTCACCCCATGAAAACCCAAAATGGTCAACGAAATTTGACTTTCGTGTCAATAGGCACCACCTGTCCACCCTACCGATTCCTGTGGCCCACACGATCCTTTTTTCCCTTCGGGACTTCGCGTTTTGTGATTTTGCGAGTCCTGTTGCAAAGATTATGGGACTTCAATCTACGAAACCCCGAAATATAATTCCACGTGTAAATCCAACGGCCCCTGTCGGCTTGGATCTACAGTTTTGCCTCTCCTAAGCTTGAACCTTTAGGAATACTCTCTGTAACTTCCCTGCTCCTCCGTGAGATTTGTCGGCTCGCGAGACTTCGCGATTTCTCCACAGAGAATTCCAACCGTCCGTCTCTTCCCTTGAAAACTTTTGCACGAACTAGACAAGGTATCTCTCTCCACAGAACTTATCCTCCTGCGGTTCGACGTCGCTACACCTTCCTTCAAACTTTCAAGGTGCTTGGCCTCTTGCCTTCCTTCGACCCCTTCGAAGGTTCAAATCCTTTTGAGCTTTCCCACGACTTCGAGTCTTTCAGAAAACTCCTGCTCGCACTCCTTGTGACAGACTTTCAAACACCTTCAAGTGTTTGACTCCCTTTGACTCTGTGCACACCTGCAAAAACAGTCTCTCAATACTTCACTCAGGTCCACAACTCTAAAACTTTACTTGGCCTGCGCACTCCTTGCACGACTCCTGTGCCTAACTGCACTTCTGAGGAAATGAGAATAAAAGCTATCTAGTCTGAGCTTTTAGAGACAAACCTCTGAACCCTTTGTCAACGCACTCCTTGCAGACAATTCAATTGCACTCCTTGCAGGAACTCTTGCTCAGATAGAGAAACAATTGAAACTCATTTTCCTTACTCTCTCTCTCTCTCTCAGATTTCAAACATTCAACAAGAAATTATTCATACATAGCATAAAAGCAATTTTATGACAGAAAGAGTAAAACATTCATGAGCATAACATTTAGCATACATACACAGAGAACCAACACAACGCCATGAATTTGAATCAAATTTCTTTTCTTATTGATTCAAATCTCTGTACATGGGTGTCTTCAAATTACAGTTCTCCCTTCTCAGCTCTGTATGCTCTTGCTCATAATCTTTTATGCTTATGTTACAATACACAATGAGGGTGTTTATATCCTGTTTCCCTCTTGTGCTCTAAAACTGTCTAATCTAACATTCAATTCTATCTACCTTCATTAACTACTATAAATGCCTTCTATCTACTAAGGATGAGAGCGAATCACTCAAGGTCTGTTTACATTTTACAAGTGCGCCTTCATTTAATTATTTCATTTAAGGTTGGTGCATTAACTTCAAGATAATTTCAAAATTTGCGCTGGGTGCTTGTCCAGCTGTCTTTTGCCTCCGCGCTGGCTCGCTTGAGATGCTCCTGCATCAATCTAGTTCCTGGATAATGTGTTGAAGTCGATAGGAACAGACTCGTCAAAGGAGGGCCTTGATGTATCCCCCATAAACGACATGAAATTGACACAAAGATGTAAATTGGTGGATCAAATGAACATGGGCTGACATGGGTATTGAAACAATAAATTTGTGATGGTTGAATCTCGAGGCAGATACTTCCCTTGAACACTGAGGCATAACAGCAGAAACATGACATGGACCAAAACATGATGATGAAGTGGATAATATGAATTTCGTCAGGTAACCCAAAGGAGTAAAGAAACTCAGAGGATTGGTTCAATGCAAAGGTTCAGTGGATTAAAATGTGTGCAAAGACAAAGTGTCGTGTTCAAGGGCGACCATAAGAGTGACCTGTGATGTTTTCAAAAACTGCTTGGCTTGCTTCCTTCAAATTTCCCCCCCATTCAGATAGACGGGTACCTCTTTTTATTTTAACGAGCTCGAGGAGGATAACACATGCTCGATATAACTCACCTTTAGTAAGTCCCTCTTCCTTTGTTTAACGAGCTGGAAGAAATAAGGGTTTGGTCCCATATGGGCCCTTCAATGTATATTTTTTTAACGAGTCCAAAGAAGGTAAACTCGGTGATTTTTCATGTTTAGAGAGTCTGAAAAGAATTTAAAGATGACTCCAGTGTTGTCCTTTTTAGTAATGTTAGTCTCGTAAGGCCGAAAAAGAGATAAATTATCACTCGAAAGATGCCCTTTCAAATATTTTAACGAGTGGGAAAGGAAGCAAGATCACTTGACAATCTTTTCATGTTTAGAGAGTCTGAAAAGAGTTTAAAGACGACTCCAGGGGGTTCCTTTTTCGTATAACCTTTACGAGTCCGAAAAAGTGATAAACGTCTACTTGATTACATTCTCATGTTTTTGTGAGCACGAGAAAAGAACAAAGACTAAGCTTAGTATTGGTTTCATTTTTACGCAAGCTTGAAACAAAATTAAACAATGCTTGTAAATTCCCAATGTAATTTCCAAAGGTAGGGATACCTAGGGATGGTTGGTACTCTGCCCCCAACTTGAAAAGCTAGTGGTTTAACTCCAGAATGATAATCAAAGGCTAGAGACATGCCCCCCTAAGCTTCAAGTCATTCACCGAATTTGAGGTTGTCACCAATTTCTCTACTAGATGGAGAAAAAGGATAAGGGTGGATGAAATGAAGGTTCAAATACAAGACCTAGCGAAAGACTCGACTTGTTAGGAGAGGTGACTGTTTCATTTTTTAACAAGCTTTCCACATAGAGGAAAAACTATGCTCGTGGCTTTGGGTTCAATCCCCAAATTTCTATTTCATTTTTTAGCGACCTTGCTACAGGAAAATAACTATGCTCAAGGCTCCGGGTTCAATCCCCAGATTTCTGTTTCATTTTTTAATGAGCTTGCTATAGAGAGGAAAACTATGCTCAAGACCTCTATTTCATTTTTTAACGAGATTTACACAAGGATGAAAACTATGCTCATAACCTATGCTTGATCATGGCTTCCAAGAGGACAGTGCTCTGGAAGGACACCATGTCAAGGAACAAAAGTCAGACATGTCTTCTAAGAGATCTTCATTGGACGGAAGAAAAACACTCTGGAAGGAACACATGTCGAGGTCCGTGATAAGGGTAAGGAGATCAGGCTCCAATAGCCCTACCAAAGAGATCACCATGTCAACTACTAGATCTAAGTCATCGGAAGTTGAAGTCATGGGAGACAACGCCACATAATTGACCTATGGTAGGGGTGATACTGACTACATATAAGACCCGTTTAGGGAGGTCATTGGGTTGGTAATCAAGTCAGGACCAATGCATGAAAGTTGATCAATAGCCACAATTATTCCATCATGAGGGAAAGATATCAAACGAAAAAAGGTGGACACAATAGCTTTCATGGCATAGACATAATCTCTCCCAAGGAGTAAATCGAAATATAAGGGGTCCTGGACTACCATAACATCAATAAAGACAACTTTCCCTCCCAAAGTTATAGGAAACTAAGGAAGGACACCTAAAGGGTGACTGGTTCTTTGGTTAAAAGAGAACAAATTTTGGGTAACCGACACAAGCTGAGGATAACCCAAAGCTTGCCAAGCAATAGAGGACAAAATACTAATGAACGAACCTTCATCTATCAGCCCATGAGGAACATTCTGACCACAAACCTGTACTGTATTCTTGAAAGGAATGTGAGAGGGAAGACGAGGTCTAGTTAGCACACCCCAATCAAAAAATATGGCCTCATTACTTGGAGGGGGTTTTGCGAGAGAAGGAGGAATTCCCCCCAGCATGGTAGATTCTGTATCAATGAGAAAAACGTGGGCAGTATCAGGTTTACTATCTAGAGGGAGAGTAGGATCGATTGATAACGACATCAAACCGACCACTTGGGTTTCATTCTCCAAGGAGAGAATGGGGTCGACAAGTGGAACCAGATCGACTGTTTGGGTTGCACTCTCTAACGGGAGAGCGGGATCGACTGAAGATGTGATCAGATCAACCACTTTTTCAACTGGTTCAACTAAGGACATGACCATATTGATGACGTGATCAACCAGACTGACCGATGAAAGGACCAGAGCAACCACTTTGGCACTCATTAGAGGAGGAGTGGGATTGACCACATTGGCACTCATTAGAGGAGGAGTGGGATTGACCACATTGGCACTCTTTAGATGAAGGGTGGGACTAACCAATGACGAGACTAGATCAATCAATTGGGTTTCACTTTTCAGATGAAAAGTGGGGCTGATCGATGATGGAACTGGATCAACTACTTTGGTGAGTGGTTCAACCAAGTATGAAACTAGATTGACCACCTGATCAACTGGACTGACCGAGGATGGAACCAGAATTACCATTCCATCAACTAACGATGGGTTGGGGGAAATCTTACGATAACCAGTTAGAAGTTGAAGCTTTTCCAAAAGAGAAGAAGCCTTGTCCATAGGAGGACAAAGGTGAGAATAATGATCACCTTTGCATAACATACAAAGAAATTTGACAGTTGTCTTGTTCTTTCCAACCTTAACGTCACTAGTTGATGGGGCACCACCAGCATGTCTATCAGAGGCCGATGATGTGGAGGACCACATTTCTAAGACCCTGGGAAGACCAGGGCAATCCCTTAGATAGTGGTCACCCTTACAAAGACTGCAAGGGAATTTGGGTTTCAAATTCTTCATTTTAATCTTATTGACCTCATCAACACTCCCAGTATGATTAAAAGTAGCTGGTTGCTTGGATACAACATCTGATATGGTTGGAGGCTTGGTCCTTTTCAGGTTCTTCTTCTTCTTCTCTTTTCGTTTCTTCTTATTCTTATCAACCTGGCTACTTGCTTTAGAGCTTTCACTAAGCGAAGAAGGAGAAAGGGAAGGAGACTTAATGGGGCGAAAAGTTGACATGAGGTTGATGTGTGGGTGGTGTACTTACATCTGAAGTACTGGGTGTAGTTGAAGCATTGGGACGATTCGAGGTCACCAGAGTGGGGAACAACCAAACTGGTAATCCGATGGTGAGTCCCAGAAGACTCAATGTGACAAATTAATGTCGTCCCCAGTGGAGTCGCCAATTTCTGTTACAAGGAAATTCCCCTACGGACAGGTGAATCCCCTCTTGGGCTCTAGACTCCTAAGACCAAGACAGAAAGGTGCTAACGTTGATCACTGACATCCCTTTAAACCTAGCTAAACTAATGTATATAGAAGAGGAAGAAGGTGTACCTTTTTACGATGTTTGTCCTTGCCCAGTCCAAGTCGAGCTTTGATCTCCAAGCTCTTCAACAAGTCCTACAATCCAATAAAAGACAAAACATGTTTCCTATTCTACTATGATTAGCTTGAAACTAGATCTATCCATTAAAGACAAGTTCATGTAGATATACACAATCTTGAAGGAAATAGGCCAAGCACATGTATTAATGAGAACTCAATAGAGATACTTACAGACCTTTGATGAAGCTGCAATAGCCTCTTCCAACTCTCCTTGTCCAAACCCTTTGCTCAAATAATCCACAAACAAAATGACTATGCTTCACTGATTATCTTCCTTATGAGATCATAAGTTTGATACCTTCAATGTCTCTCAATACCACTTCTCATGAGATCATAAGTTTGGTATCTCTAAAACCCTCTCCCTTTTACCATGAGGAGGCCTCCTTATATAGGCTTGGAGAGGCCTAACCACCTTAGAGATTCTTGGGATAGGTTCAGGATCTTTCTCCATCAGTTGTGAATCCTCCCTAAGATCCAGCCTTGACCTCAAATTCAAATCCAACTGATTTTAGAGATAAGGGGGATCTTCCCCTGATTTTCTCAATAACATAACACTCCCCCAGAATAGTGCACAAAGCACTACAATGCTTTCCCAAAGAAGGGCAAGGAGCGCTAGCGCTCCCTGCTAGTGGGTAGGGGAGTGCTGCCCAAGATTTCCTCAAAAAATCCTAGCGCTCCCCCAGAAGGGTGTACAGAGTGCTACAACACTCCCCAAAGAAGGTCAGGGAGCGCTAACACTCCCTGTCAGTGGGTGGGGGAGCGCTTCCCTTCAAAATTCATTTATAAGTAGTTTTCTCAAAGCAAAAGGATTTGTACTCTTCATCAAATGATTTCTCCTTCTTTAACTAGTCTCTGAGGGTGTCTTCAAGTGTTCCTTGTGATGTCGTTTGAGACAGACATATGCAAGATGACTGTATGATGCTTGCGACACTTACGACCAAAACGCGACACTTGTAATGAAAACAATAGGTCATCATTGAAGTGAGTAATTTTGATGTGTAACAACTTTAATTCCTTCAAATTAGTTCTATTCGACGTCAAATGGTATAAGTTACAAATGCATGAACGTGATGAGGAAACAATTTTTTTTAATCACGCTAACAGATTTTTGATCATTAAAACAATGATGTTTGAAAGAGGACATGATCGCTATGTTTTTCCAAGCCAATGTGAACATGTGTTTTACTTAAAGGTTCCAGGTGAGAGGGATTGGTCATTTTTTGTTAGATATGATCTAAGAGGGAGGCCAATTAAGTATACCCATGTACATGAAGAAGATGATATTGAAGAAGAAGATGATGTGCCATATCAGACAAAGACAAAAGATCATGGGTCGACAGACAAAGAAGATGAAGAAGATGAACTAGGTGTATGAGACATTAATGCAGTTCTTGATGATGATGTCGATGAAAATATGCTTGAAAATGACATTTATGATGATGATGATGATGATATCATCAATCATTTCAAAACCGTTTCTGAACTGGATGATGATACAGATGTTGAGTTCGACGAAGAACAAGATTCAAAAGAAGGATGATACAAATGTTGAGTTGGATCAGGTACATAACTATATATTTTTATTTGTATGAATTATTCTCTTAAAATAATTTACTTATGTCGTGGGTTAATTACATGTTTTTAAGTTTTATGTGACTTTTTTATATCCTATATTCTTATATGTTGTTTAATTATTATGTGAAACCTGAAAATAGTTGTCATACTAGAGTACGTGATAGACTAAAAATATCATTTACAAACACATAATTTAATTTACCTTCATTAATTTTTGTTTTGATAGTTTCTATGCATGAATCTTACTATGTTTCTTCCGATTATTTTCTATTTTATAGATTGGGTATTAGGGAATTGAGAGTGATGTGAGGGGGAGGGGAGGGGCCATATGAGCTTCCACCTTCACGTGGTTGGTCTAGTTCAGTAGAGGATAAATTATTCTTGAAACCAAGAGAAGCTCATTCATTTTTATACCATCATGATCGTAGATGTCATCATTGTTATCATATTATTGCATCAACGAAGTTTCGATGAACATGTTTGTCATTTCTATAACATCTTCGTTTAAATTGTTTGAAAACATGGGACTTTGGCCCATGAGTTTTTTGGCAAGAAGAAGGTGTTAGATGATATTTTGTATTTAAATAATGATTACATTCTAAAATATATTTAAAATATTGTACCAAAAAAGTACTTAGATGAGAGCAAAAAATAAAGACAACAAATAACTGATGATCAAACACTTGTGCAATTTATCAAGTTCCTGTTTATCAACGCTATTGCATGCCTTCGTAATACTATAATACGTGGGAAAATGCATTTCCAAACTCAAATATGACTCACACACCCACTCTATATATATGATCTCGACCTCATTTCGTTTGAACTTTCTCGGATTAATGTCGTGCATGGAACTCCCAAGAATATACCCATCGTCATGGTCATGCTCTTTATTTTCATCGCCTATGTTTTACAAAAACAACATCATGCCAATTAGGCCCATGCATTTGGTGGAAATAAGAAGGTTCTGAAGGGATCTTCATATTTAAATAATGATTTCGTACTAATAGTCTTTAATTTATGGAGCAAAGAAGTACTTAGATGAGAGAAAAAAACAAAGACAAGAAAAACTAATGAAGTTTGTGCAATTTATATCAACTAGTACTTGTTTATCGACGTTATTACATTTCCTCGCAATACTATATGCGGGAACGTGTGTCTCAATTTTTTTTTAAAGGAACAACGAAAAGACATTGTACTAGGACTAGACATGGGCAATAATGACCTGTGAATGGGGCCAACATTGAAAATTTTCAAACTGTTTCTGTATGCACTGAGATTTGACATGGATAGACTATTCACATGCCTTAATGATATGGGAGTGTTTCTAGACTCAAATATGACTCACACACCCACTTGTTTCCATCATCAATTCATCATGTAAACCATAAACCCTATTTTTCTTTCAAAGTACATAAATTGGTTGACACAAGTTTTAAGTTTGCATCAACCTTTCTTCATTTTTCTTTAAGGTTCTACAATATGTGTGTCATAGTTGTGATGAAAAATCCCTCTTTTCATTCATTGTTTAATCAACACCATAAAAATATGCATGTCGAGATGGTTTTGTATCAATGTCGCTAAGTATTACATGTGTCGATGGCATCATTATGATGTCATGGTAGTGTTAGATTTAAATATCATATGGTGTCACGGTAGTGTCATATTTAAATATGCATGCATTGAAGATATGGGAGGGTTTACAAACTCAAATATGACTCACACACCTACTCTATATATCTGATCCCGACCTTGTTTCGTTCGAACTTTCTCGGATTATTGTTGCGGTGCATGGAACTCCCAACAATATACCCATCGTCATGGTTGTGCTCTTTATTTTCATCGCCTATGTTGTACAAAACCAACATCATGCCAATTAGGTCCATGTATTTTGTGGCAATAAGAAGGCACTAGAGGGAATTTTGTATTTAAATAATGGTTTCGTACTAATAGTCTTTAATTTATGAAGCAAAGAAGTACTTAGATGAGAGAAAAAAACAAAGACAAGAAATAACTGATGAAGCTTGTGCAATTTATTTCAACTAGTACTTTTTTATCGATATTATTACATGTCCTTGCAGTACTATATGTGGGAACGTGTGTGTTGAACGGATTTTAAAAGGAACAATAAAAAGACATTATACTAGGACTAGACATGGGCAACAGTGACCTGTGAATGGGGCCAACATTGAATTTTTTTCATGTATGCACTAAAATTTGACATGGATAGACTATTCTCATGCCTTAATGATATGGGAGGGTTTCTGGACTCAAATTTGACTCATACACCCACTTGTTTCCATGATCAATTCATCATGTAAACCATAAACCCTATTTTTCTTTCAAAGTACACAAATTGGTTGACACAATTTTTAAGTTTGCATCAACCTTTCTTCATTTTTCCTTCAGGTTCTTATACACTGTATATACAATGTATGTGTGTCATAGTTGTGATGAAAAATCCCTCTTTTCCTTCATTTTTTAATCAACACCATAAAAATATGCATGTCGAGATGGTTTTGTATCAATGTCGCTAAGTATTGCATGTGTCGATGGCATCATTATGGTGTCAAGGTAGTGTCAGATTTAAATATCATATGGTGTCATGGTAGTTGCATATTTAAATATGCATGCATTGACGACATGGGAGGGTTTCCAAACTCAAAGATGACTCACACACCGACTCTATATATTTGATCCTGACCTCGTTTCATTTGAACTTCTCGGATTAATGTCGTGGCACATGGAACTCCCAATAATATACCCATCGTCATGGTCATGCTCTTTATTTTCATCGCTTATGTTGTAAAAAACCAACATCATGCCAATTAGTTCCATGCATTTGGTGGCAAGAAGAAGGCGCTAGAGGGCATTTCGTATTTAAATAATGATTTTTTACTAATAGTCTTTAATTTATGGAGCAAAGAAGTACTTAGATGAGAGAAAAAAACAAAGACAAGAAATAACTAATGAAGCTTGTGCAATTTATATCAACAAGTACTTTTTATCAACATTATTACATGTCCTTA
>JASDQU010109681.1:77464-89552 GCA_032191745.1 Picea mariana | reverse complement strand
CCAGGCATGGTTACCCTGGTTACTAACCAGGGGCCCTGGTTACTAACCTAGGGTCTTCAACTGCTTGGTTACGAACCAAGCCTTCCATGCACCAGGCATGGGTACCCTGGTTACAAACCAGGGGCCCTGGTTACTAACCTAGGGTCTTTATCAAAATATGTCTCAGATCACATATGTCAGGAGTGCACTGGGTGCCCTAGATCTTGTCTAGGGTCTTAGCCATCTTCCAGGAGAATGGCTCTCGCTGCTGCATGTAAATTCAACAGATAGGAGTAGGAGAAATAGATTGTTTTTCATTTTACTAGATTTCAGTTTAATAGCCAATTTTTGTAAACAAAACTATTTGGCCATGACTCATGTTGACAATCAGTGGATAACCTTTTTCATTCCATAAGTTAATGATGTACTTCTCTATTATATGGTTCTAAAGTTTGTATGTTTGTAATTGCTAGAATCTATATGGTTTGTATTTGTATTTGTAAAATGTATTTCAATTTCTTACTTTGTATGTGTAATTGTTAGCAACTAGATGGTTGATGCTTGAATTATTATTCATTAATGTACTACGTAAGATTCATGGAATGATGGATAATATGGAATTTATATGGAATTTCATATATTGGAAGTATCACAAACATACATGTTTCATAAATTTTGCATCTAGTTTGGCATTTTACATGTTTTCTTTTGAATATATATATATAAACACTCCGGAGACGCTTCGCTCCCGACCATTTTTTGAAAAATATGCTCCCATGCTCCCGCTCCCGCTCCCACGCTCTGGCAACACTGCGTGGGACTAAAGGAGAGCATCCGTATCATTTGCCGCAACTTGTGTGAGTATTAAAGAGGGCTGCATCACTCTTTTATCAGCTCATAGGGATCGAAGAAGGGGGTCAAGCCACTCACCAGCAACTCGTGGCACTTAGAAAGGGGGTCACACCCTTGTTTACAGTTCATGAGTAGCCCAGAAGGGGAATCGTGCCAATTTCCAGCAGGTCGTGGGCTTCAAAGGGAGCTGATCTAGCACAGATCGAGCAGCCAATATTCCTCTTGGTTTTCCTCCTTGATGTCAGGCCCAATCATTTCCAGATCGTGTGAAGCAAAAGGGGAATCAATCCGATCATTAAATGTTGTCCAAGTATTGCTGTTTACAGGTTAGAAATAATATATATATGAGTTGTTATAGCTGGGTTTATTTGTTGTTATAACAGATTGAAATAGGTTTTTATCCAATGCATTAATTGTAGTTGCTTTTTGTGATTGATTACAATAAAATCCCATTGGTGTGCCAAGTCTCTTGTGGTTTGATTGTGAAATTGTCTCAAGGAAGAGATCCAAAACTTAATAAACAGAAAAACATATCAGCAGTCTCAGAATGGAATTTTACATGTTACCTGAGCCTTCAACCTCTTCTGAACCAAAATTCCTTGAACAAGCTTGCTCACTATGGGCCTCATCACACGGAAAACACCATGGAATTTCTTCTTGATTCACCATGTTTGTCGGAGTTAATGTGTTTGGAATTCTTTGTCCTTGAGGAGATCTATTCGTATTCCAACCTGCATTCCCTCTAGGTTGAAACTGATTCTGCCAATATCTTTGTTTATAAGGGTTTTGTTGACGTCTATCCCTTGTCAAACTGATCATTTTGTGATTGGATCGGATCAGCGGATAAATTTTCAAACGTTTCATTCAATGTTGTGATTGAATCTTGAGCTGGATCAGCCGTTTTTACCATTCTATGCTTAGCTTCTGCCATGGTGGTAGATGCTCTAGAAGATCCCAAAGAATCAACCTTGGATGAAAGCATGTTTTCTTCTATTTTGCTTGCCCAATCTTCTGCTGCTTTTAGGTCATTTGGAAACTTATCTCTTAGCATTAGGTCATTAGGATTACTACTGATCTTCTGTTTTTCAATCAATGTGTTTGATTTTAGTAAATTTTGTTTTTAGTATTGTAAGCCTTAAGATGGAGTGTTAGAATATTAGGCTTACATGTGTAATAGAGTCACTTTAGCGACTTAGGCCATAAAAGTTAGGGTTTCCATTATTATTAGCTTTTAGGGTTTTGGACAAATAAGACCTCTCGAACTCTTTATAATACAGGTGAATCTCATTGTAATAAATGCACCAGTTATTCATAATATCAAAGTGTGTTATTGTGTAATCTCTCTCTCAAGCTTGGTACTGTAACCCTATCTAGCGTTTCGGCACTAAGTAGAATCTAGGTTGTCTATGTAATAGTTTTGGAGAGTTGGAGGATTGTGCTATCCTTCTGATAAGACTATGGTATGTACATGAACTTCATCTTTATGCATATTAATGAAGTTTCCAGCTGTCCAATACTTGTGCAATTGCAGATTTGATTTTCTCTGTTCAGCCATCCATTTCTTCATGGTTTTGTAATTTCCAGCACTTAAATGATTTAACATTTCTATTGAAGAAGATAGGGCAGATTTGCTGCTGTATTTACAGCTTTCATAAGTGATTTTCATATCTGTTTTGTGCATGAAAATATTGCACTAGAGGGCTGAAACTTATTGGAACACCTTAATATCTTATTTCTTAAATTGCATAGTGGATTGGGGTTGTTAAGAGTTGAACTATTGCCCACTGATGCTGCTGTTTTGTTTATATTTCATAATACCTCCTAGGCTGAAAATTCACAGGGTTAAGATCTGGAAAACCTCTAGTTAACGTGTAAAATTTCTGTTCTGCATTAATTGGCATTTTCTGGAAATTTCTGCATTTTGTGACAACCAAAGCGTAATAAAGTTGGCAAAGAATCCAGTCTTTCATGCTCAAACAAACAGATCTAGGTACAACAACACATTATTAGAGAGAAGGTGCAAGATCGTGATTGTACTACACAAGACCAAGCCACACACATCTTCACCAAACCTCTAGGTAAATACAATTTTGATAGATATGCTTAGTGTCATGATCAAATATAAATGGTGCTGATGTAGCATTATCGTACTGCAATACTATGTAAATATCGGTGTGGTCTATTATGTAAATATATCTTTAACATGGGATAAAATAGGCAAACGTTATGTGACTTTTAGGTGGCAAGTGGGAAGTAGATATGTTAGGTATGTGAAGGGTTAAAATATGAAGTGTCATCTTCAAAATGTAAAGCTCAAACAAATAGATCAAGGTAGAACAACACTTTATTAGAGATAAGGTGCAAGATGGCAATAAGCTAACATATTGTACTGCACAAGACCAAGCCACATACATCTTCACTAAACCTCTAGGTAAATACAAGTTTGATAGATATGCTTGGTGTGGTGATCAAATATAAGTAGTGTTCATGTAGTATTAATCATATTGTAATATTATGTACATATTGGTGTATGTCTATTATGTAAATATAGCTTCAACAATGGATAAAATAGGCAAAAGTTATGTGACTTTTAGGTTGCAACTTATGTTAGGTATGTGAAGGGTAAAAGTATGAAGTGTCATCTTCAAAATGTATAAATTTACATCAATCTTGTACTTTTGGTAAGCTTAGACTTATCTGTATCAATATTATCAATCTTTCTTCACCTCGTATTGTTTCCATTGCAACATTTCATTCCTGTTGTCAAGGAGTGATTTTAATATAACATCAAAGAAGAAAGCATTAACATGAAAAGTAAATTCATAATTTAGTTTTTCCACAAGGAGGGAAAATATGAGACTTTCAAGCATTTGAATAGTTGTTAACAAATATATTGTAACCATTTTTCATATCACCTTTATGTTAATTATGTGTATAGGAACTCCTTTTAAAAGGTTGTTCATACAATTTTACTCATTGTAATTGTATGCACTTGTTGTGGGTCCCATAGGTTGTTTGGACTTACAAATATTAGTCATAATAACAATATTACATTCAATTCAACTAGCTATTTCCAATTCATGTGATGTCCCTGAAATAATTATCAACTGGCACTTTTATCTTATTCCTTTGTATTATACATCTTGCATGGTGCTTTCTTATCTATTGACATTACAGTTCACTATGTTTTGTGACTTGTCATGTATGCATGTTCTTCGAGTAACCCCTGTGATCATCGAAGTACTATTTAAAACTATTGAAATATAAGAAACATAATATTAATTACATTTAATTCTTATCTCTTCATCTAAATGTGTCAAAACATAAATTAAAATAAAATTTAGGCTCACCCTTCCATTTTCTTCCAGGATCAATTGCAAGAGCATTAAGAACCATTGAGAGAGAAGCCAATCCACAATAGGCAGGTTCAGATTGTGTTTGGAAGTATGAAATTAGTTTAAAGAATCCCTCCATGGTCCCATTTTGTAGAGCCTCATGAAAAAGTTCCTAGAAATGTAAAATTTTATAATCAACGTTAGCAAAAGAAAATTGGACAAAAAAAAGGAGTCGTAATAGATAAATCCAACTATCCATTGACTATGTCACATTTCTTTACTCTTGATTGAAAACTAAATTCAATATAAAATTGCAATATGTAAACGTTTTTTTTCCTTGGAAAACATAACTCCACCCAAGATTCTCCAAGTCCATCCAACAATAGTTTGCATAGCTTTTCCAAATTTGTACATTTCAATTGTGAAAAGACATTAAAAACTGCTATGAGAAACATGAGATATTGCATTCAAAAGAAATAAAATACGATATGCTGTAATCATATAGTGATTGGGAAACTATTGCAAAAGAATATTCTATAAGAGTTTATTACTCCACCTTGGGTGTAAAAATGAAATCAATAACCCAAGGCATCTGCAGTCAAAATATATAAATATGGAGCCTGATGAATGGACTGACACATTGGTGAAGAGACATGACCTACCCTTTGCAGAGACTTGACTATGGTTGGACGCATTCTTTAGGCCTCTCATGTTTATTATGTCTCTTGTTGGTACCCCAGCATGGCACAGTGTCGGCAATTGAGCAAATTCTGAGGGCATACTTGTCATCAAAGTTTGTTGATTTATCCTATAACTCAGACACTCAGATTAAATGCCAATAATCCAGTTAAAACAGAAATTTATACATGCTGTTATAAATTTCAGAATTATAGAATTTACCTACAGCTGAGTTATAACATCAGAAAATCACAGCAGAAACACATAGTAAACCAAGCATAAAAAATAGGACAACACCAGATGTACCCTGGAAACCCCAGTGTGGAGAAAACCAGCTAAGAGGGGGCCTTATTATGGGCTTCAGAGGAATGTTCTAACAACAGTCATACACAGAAAATTTTACAGCAAACTTTCTGAACTTTTCCTAGCTTGTACGGCCCTATCTCCTTGGCTGTTTGACCCAGCAAACTCAGCTCACAGTATTGTGGTTGTACAGCCTCATGAATGGTTGTTGCTGGCTGGTCGTGCATCCTGAATATGGCCTGCTCACGGCCTCTTCTTCTGCTGAACAGTACGGCCCTGTTCTGGCTGTCTGGATGAGGCCGTACAGCCCTTCTCTCACCCTCCTACAGCACTGGACAGACTGTCCTAGCTCAGCCTGTAGCTAGCAGCTTGGTACGGCCTTCTCCTTGCTGCCACAAGATTCCGAAATCACCTCCTTGACTGTTCTTCGACTTTTCCCAAGTCTACCATATTATCCCCATTATGTGGGATAACTGAGGAGATCATGCCTCGAGGCCCTCAAGTTGCAGACATGGAGTGCCAAAAGACTACATGACTAGCAGTGTCCACTTACACAGATGGAGACCTTTCTCACTACCACAGACGTCAGGATTTTCAGATAGCATCCACCACACCAGCTGGATTCTGAAAGGCATTGAGCCTTGCTCCATGAGATACAAGTCAGGTATTATAGTGAGTGTCATTTCAATATTTGAGGCAATTTGAGTATGTTGTATCTTAGACTGCTTTAGATTTCATGACATATGCTTGGACATTATGCCTTTTTCCCCGTTTAACCTTGATGGTTGACATTGTGACCTACTAAGTGGTCTTCCTCGAGAATGGATTTGCTACTAGGAACTCCCTTAAAGAGTCATCGTACCATTCTCAACCATACTTACCACTTTCCATCACCTAAAACACCCCATTTCCTTGTCTCTTGGGATTTTAGGGTGTATTGACCCAAGAAGGAGTTGTCCCTCATTCCATGGGAAGAAGGGGTTGAAGGACCAGAAGAATTGTTGTTGGTTAAAAAGATAAAATCCTATATATAAAATTTTCGGATGCTTCGCCCAGGGATCCCCCAAGAAAGCAATGAAACACTTCTCTGTCAAAAAAGAGGGACCCACAAGAATAAATGATAGTGAATGCTTAGGGGGTAAGTTGGAGGGTAGGAGGTCTCATCACGAGCTAGCCTATCATGATCATGGGTATCTAGCGGTATGACATTACCATCATCTAGCCACCAAGCCAAGGTAGTGGCTCTAAGTTACACAACTGAGAGAAAGGGGGTCTCATCACAAGCCAAACTTCTCATTTCCGCAAGGTATTTGTGAGTGACACTGTCATTATCTGGACACCACGCCAAGACAGTGGCCTTTAACTTGTCCTTTAAAACATGAAAGAAACAAAGAATGGCAAGAGGATGAGGTTGGAAAAAGTGCACTGCAAACGAAGGTGCCTACACCCTCTACAAAGGCACCCATGAATGAGACACTACAACCCCTTGTATGTCATGAACCCCATGCCCATTGAGTCTTGATCCATAACCACTTCATCTATTTCACGTGGCTTAGAGAGGGATCACTTGGGAAACACTCCTTGACCTAGGGAAAGATATACCCAATAGGACACCTCGTCAACCCTCCAATATCCAAGCTTGGCAAGTTGCATAATGTCTTTGAGCACTTACTTGTTTGACCAAGTAATCTTTGACGCACATGCTTAGGTGGCTCATTTATTGATTTGATTTACTCATCATGACATTATGACTTGAGATCCTTGGAGGACGTGCTTATTTGTCTTTGCGGGACCTAGTTGGTGGACACTTTTAGAAGAACAAGCCTAGCTTGGGCTTTCATGGGGCTTGAAGCCCACAGTTTGGATGTCAAGGGCCCGCATGTTGGATGACAGAGACGTACCTTTGGAGGCCTAGAAGACATCATGGATGACATGACCTAGCCCTTACATGCCAAACTTTTTGCCTAGAAGAGGAAAAACGTCACTTTTAGAAGCTTGACGTCACCTAGAGGGCTAGGGTTTGGTGGTGAATGTGTTGTTTGATGACATGTGGCTCGTTTTGAAGAAAGGAAGCTTGAAGACCATCAAAAGAATACTTCGATGAATGACAAGTGGCCTTTGGAGGCCTAGCCATAGATCTACTACCCCAATGACTTCTTCAAAGTGCCAAAACGTCCCCTAAAGGGGTGATGTCACCTTATGCTAGGGTTTCTTTTGTGTAAAAGTGAATTTTAAAGGTGAATTGTTTAATACTATTTTGTTGCAAGGGCTAAGATAAGAGTTGTGGACCTTGTATCTTATGTTTTACCCTTGCTAAGTGAACAAACTATGTAATAGACATTTTGTATAAATAGAGATCAAAAGATCTCATTTTGGAATCATAACTCTCCCATTGTGAGAAGTATTGGACTGAAATTTTCGCTACCCTTCAGGCTTTTTGTTATCTTGTGCTATGATATGGTGTTTCTTTGATTATGAAGTTGATGATGATGATGTGCTAGCTCTTGGAGTTCTTTTCTAGTTATTGTGGTGGTTATCTTGGCATGTTATGGTTTATCTCGTTGCTATTTGGATTGTTAAGGCTTTTATTTATTGTTATCATTTGTAATTCAAGCTCAAGGTTGATTTTGCTAAGGTTAGGTAGGGAGTATAAGTGCATGCACCCCTACTTTAGCTCCACCATAATTTTAAGCATAAAATTATTGTTTGCAAGGATTTGCTAAGGAAGTATATGGGCATACACCCCTTAGTTTTAAACCCTAGCTAAGGTTACTTTCCTTTGGGAATAAGAGGATTTATACCCCCAAGGAGGTAGTCGCTCTAGCTCTAGCTCTTTTCTTTTGACCCCATTAACCCATAATCAAAGGCACTAGTCGTTGCATTGGAGAAATAAAACGTTGTATTGGTAAACGTGAAAAGTTGATGTTTTGAAGCTCTCTCACTTGGACATTGTTCCTTGAGCCCTGGGCTATCTTGCCCCATTGAGGCATCCTCTTTCACCCATTAAAACTTGTTGCTGTTACAAAACTAACCTACAGCTATTAGGGCTGCAGAAATCTAATTGTTCTAACCCTAATTACTCACAAATTAACCCTAGAAATTAACTACAACATTGCCCTAACAAACTACTAACCCTAGAGCACTTTTTGTACTAGTTTAAGGTGATTTTCATTGGCTGAATTTTCTGTTATAAGGCTTGGTTTGCTACAGCCATAAGGCTGATAAATATCACTGCAATAAGTTTTTTGAGACAGCCTTGCTTTTGTGCTAAAGTCTTGCTCTATCATTGTTGAGTTAAACTAGTCTTTACTAGCTTGTCTCTTGCTTATTCAATTAGACTTTTAGCACTTATTATGAAGCTCCCATTATTTTTTATGTGTTGATATATATATCATTGATTGTTGCTGCAATTAGGGACAGCAAGCTTAACTTGCTTGTCCACCTAACATACTGGATTGTATACTTCGTTTTCATTGTGTCTCAGGCAGGTATTCTTCTCTCAGCAGATCACTCAAAGCATTGGCAACCATAAACCTTTCCCAAGACTCTTTTCCAAGTTCCCTTTCCATCTAGAAACTTCACATTTAGGGACATCTGTTCATACATCTCATTTTCCATCTCAATCCCCCTAGGGTCATCGGGATTCCCCCCTTGAAGTGACTGACTCACCTCTAAAGTGATAGGAACACCTGCCTAAGGTGACAGTGGGTAGGTGCTCTCTTAGTTGTCGCCATTTTGGTGATAACAACTTGTGTGATAACATTTTGCCGTCATTGACGAGACGGATTTTTAATCCTCTTTCGGACCCTAACGACACTTTGGCAAGCTATCCCAAAGTCTTTCCCCTAGCTTGCCTGGTAACTCCACCCAAGAGATGTTCCCTTTCCACCTTTCTTGATGAGCTGCTCCTGAAGTTCATCTGACGACTCCACCTTCCCAGAACATTTCCTCTTCCAAGCTTTTTCCCCCTGGAAGGTTCAAACCTTCTAAGTTCTACCAAAGAAGGCCTCCCCTCAAACCTCTTGTTGTCAAAACCCTTTTCCACAGTACCCTTCCCCTTGCTCCAATGGCTTACCCTTGGGCAAAAGATCTCAACAAACCCCTCAACATGTCAACTATCCAAGGATACCCCAATGCAATGCCAAAAGAGTCAAACAAGTGCTTGCCAAAGTTCCCAAGAAATAATGTAGTGATCATTGAGGATCATCTTTATGTCATGGATCGAGATATGGACAATGCATGGATTGAACATGAGGATGTAGCCATGAGGTTATTCGCCTCATCATTGACTGAAGAAGCTCTAGATTGGTTCAGAGGCCTTCCGGACAAGTCCTATTAAGGTTTTGCCAACTTATTTAAGTGCAAATGGTCAAC
This sequence comes from Picea mariana, assembly GCA_032191745.1. NCBI lineage: Eukaryota > Viridiplantae > Streptophyta > Pinopsida > Pinales > Pinaceae > Picea > Picea mariana. The sequence continues at coordinate 80,031 of JASDQU010109681.1, read as the reverse complement.
AAAGAAAGACAGTGGATACTTGGAGCTCAATTCAATCAGATAAAAAAAAAGGAGAATGAGATAGTGAAAGAATTCAATACTAGATTTGATTAGTTGTACAACCAGATTCCAAAAGAGTTCCGTCCTACAGCCTCATCAGTCTGTCTCCTCTATATGAATGCTTTTGAAGGGCAATTTCGCTTCTTTCTAAAGGACAAGAAGCCCACATCATTCGCACAGGCCAAAGAATACAATGTTGAAATCGAAGAAAATCTTCTTGATTCAAGGGTGGAACCTGTTGCCGCCTTATACACACATAGGAGATGTGGAAGAAAACTTCAATCCACTCGGTGTGTCCTTGGGGTCAAGTGAGAGTTAAGGTGTTGTCACCTAATCCTCAACTCTTTCGTCTAGGCTAACTCCTAACGAAGCCAAAGGGGGTAGTCCCTAACAAATATATACTAAGGCTTGAATTAAACTAAGTACAAGAAATAAATCTAGGAGTTTTATTCTTTCATCAACCAACCATAAAGTGAAAATACACAGATCAATTATTCACCACAATATATATATTAAGCATGTACTTTCATAAAAGGATACTAAAGACACAATTGTTAGATGCAAGTAAAATCAAATTGCTTTAAATAAATGACTGAAAAGTAAATGAAGCATATGGCTTTGCAAAGTGTGTAAATGAGACTAGTGCCTTAAAGGTAATCGTGGGCAGTGTAGTTCGTGTATTTTATTAAGGTAAATTGATGTTGAGTTAATGAGAGTATGTGGCCTCTTTGGAGATTAGCTCTTTGTTTGAAAACTTGCGGAGAGTTTATCGAAACCCAAATGGTCTCACCAATAAACTCACTTAAAGTGTTCGATGTCCAGAACGGGTGGGAAGCCAAGTCCCGAGAGGGCGCGCCTTACTTCGCAGGTCACTTTAAGGCGTTTTCCCGCGCATTAAGCTAACTAGTTCAGAGATTTCCCTAATTATTCTATCACCACTGACCAGCTCAACATGTATGAAACTTAATCCCAACAGATCGAGACTAGCTCACAACTGGAAGGGTCGGGAACCGCACTGAGAGCTGGGGGGAATTGTTTATTTTAAACAAGAAAGCAAATACTGAAGTTGAAATGTTTTCACTGACCAGCCTTTTTGGAGGAGCTGAGGAGACAGGTTATTTGCCAACTTTGAAAATTGCAAAAAAAAGGAAACTAACTAGCAATTAAAGATTATTGTCATTGCAAAAGGAAATCTAAACTAGATTGATTGAACTTTATTGTTTAAATGAGATTGTTGTGCTTTGTGATGAATTGAAAGATTACTTTTAGTTTATCCTTAGTTATGAAAATTGAATCTAAGCTAAAATTGCAAAATTGAGACAATCACCAAAAACACTGTTCCCCTAGGGTGGATGAAGAGTGGGAGCTTGTAGCCCCACTGATTTTATTAAAGAACTTGCACAATTCTTTATGGGAGTGACTTGTGACCATTCATTAGGGGGGTCACAAGTCTTTACAACGTTTTACAAATGTTTATTGAAGAAAAAGGGTGCCCTCGAGGGTCCCGGATGCTCCAAATCCGCCCAAAACGGACAAAACTTCCTCTTATCTGGTCGCAAACTTTCACAAAACAGCCAGCAAACAATGACAGAAGATGCCCAAAAACACTTTGGAAATGTCTTTGGTTATTAGTAGGAAAGCCCCAAAATTGACTAAGTAAACTAGTGTAAAATTGAGCAAAAAATGAACTAAGAAGAACAAGCTAAAGAGTTTGTCTCCTTAGGGTCTTTGTTTGTTGTTTTAAAACAACAATATAAAGGCACTCTAATTGTCAAATATGGAGGTGAAAGCTTTAAGAAAAGAACTACCCTTTAACTTATAAAAATTTTGAAAGAAAGCATGCTAAAAGGCCACTTTTCCTATGCTAGATCTAAGCAATTAGATAAAACTTGAAAGTGCAAACTAGGATCTAGTTTCTCTTATGCATGTACACTTAGATATTTATAATTTGAAATAAGGATAGATCTAAGATACTTGCATTTCCAACAAAGTAACCAAAAATTTAAATTTTCTTTGAGAAAGAGAGAAGGGAGAAAACAGTAGCCTTGGAACCCTTGGGCAATGGAGTCTTTAGATGAGCTAAGGAGGGACCGAGTCTTTAGATCCTTGAAGTTGTGAAGAGACAAGCAAGTTTCATCACCACTCCAAGCTATGAGAACCTGTAAGCTTTAAAATCTTGCAAATAAACTTGTTAACAAAATTGGTTTCACCCAAGGCTGTTGGGAGCGCGGAGCGGGAGCGGGAAGCGGGAGCGGGAAGCGCATATTTTCAAAAATCGCCGGGAGCGAAGCGTTTTCGGGAGCGTTTTTTATATAATACATAAAAAATATATATTTTGATGCATATATATATTTAAAACATACAGAATGTTGAATCAATTGCAAAAAACATGAAAACATAGATATAAGATCATTTAACTAATTGATTAGTGATGAATTGATGATCATTAAAGCATCAACCATTTAGTACATCGGACATCCTACATAGTACATAGCATACTACACATATAACATCAATCATAAACATAT
>JASDQU010109681.1:44931-77364 GCA_032191745.1 Picea mariana | reverse complement strand
ATGCTCTAAGATTTCCTCTTGCCACGAGAAACTTCTAGTTTCTTCTCCCGTGATCTTTGAATAAGAGGAGGAACAGGTGGAAGTGATCGTGGAACACGACCAGCAGCTGAATGGCCCCCACGTGACATGCATACACAACAAAGTTTTTAAATATAAATGAATAATAGGACTAACAACAAGCTAGATAAATCCTATCTTACTAGATGATAGCATCCATTCAAAGGCCAAGATAACAAATCCAAAGAAGAAATTAGGCAAATATTACCTCATAGATTAAGCACAAATTGACATCAAGCATCCACACACATGCATAACACACCTTCTTGACCTCCAAAGTCTCTTTATTCTAAATGAAAAGTGTTACAATAGTATACAGCTACAAGCATCAATCCCCAAATTCCAACTAGTTTGCAATGGGTGAATCCTTGTATAAATAGCAAGATGAGATAATCCCCAAGAGAGGAGGGTGCACCAGGTGTACATGAGAGGGCAGCCCAGTGTAAAGAAAGGGCAGCCAAGTGGTGGGAGATGGCTGCCACCTTTCTTATTGACCAAAAATGTGACAAGTGTGAAGGAAGGGGGGTAAGAGGGGCAAGAGGGGCGTCACCTCTCAAAAAGGTAGGCAGCCCACTCTCAAATGCGCCACCTCCTCAAGAGGCGCACTTCCTTTTGGGCACATGTTTATATCTGGCTTACAACTCATCCAATCAACCTAAATCAACTCAAACGTGTATCTTATGACTGCCACCTTGCCTTTTGAGGCTTTATTTGCTCAAAACATGTCCCCACATGTTTCCCAAAATTTAGCACTTGCCGATTTTTTATGATTTTATTTGACTTTTTTGGGTTTTTTGAGTAAAATTGATTTTTAAGTGATTAAAATCACTAATTTTACTCAACTAAGTGGGTACTTAAGTAATATGGGTGTTATARGTCCAAAAATGAGCACCACCAAGGCATATGAAGTCCTCTAGTACCACTTTTTTAATACAACTTTATTTTTTAATTAAAAATTCTCGTTTTGCGGAAAAATTTTAATTAATTGAAAAAATTTTAATTAATTGAAAAAAWTTWWAAAAAAAAACTAAGGGGGACTTAGCACATTTCCATAAGACTCTAGGAGTATGTTTAGCATGGTAATATACATTAAACACTAGGCTTAGATCCATGCTAAGGCTTAACCATGAATATATACTCCAGCTCTGGAGGAATTGAGTGAAAAAACTCATAAATTATAAATTGCTTGAAAACAGCAAAATATAATTAAATAAGTTAAAAAAACACTCCAGAGTAACAACTCATGCCTAAACCGAAGGTGGCTAAGACCTTTTACAAGTTCATCATGCAACATCTCTTATTACAATTTTTATGGAAAATGTGAAAAAGATTGGTCTTAGTGACCAACTGAACTTCTAAACTCTGAATTTTGAACATGAAAATGTTCAATCTTTGGCGGCTCACTAGAAGTCCATCCTATTGAACTTGGTGGATAACAAAACCCTTCCAGTACCCTCGCGTCAAGGAAGAAGCAAAGACTAAGGTTTCCAACAACAGTGCTCCTGATCCGATTTCCCTTTTGACTCGGAAGATAGATCAGATGAGTACCCAGTTTGCATAGGTGCAGAACCAGATTATGGATCGTTTGACTACTGTAGAGAGGAATCAATCTGCTCCCAGACCTCAGTTTGCTAGACAACAGAGAGATCCCACAGGTTGGAAATTGAGGCCTAAACAAGAGGCAAAGGCCCTGGATACTTTGAAACCAGTTGGGATGGTTGACACAGAAGCTTGGTGCCTTCCATGCCAAGAACCTCACAAAGAAGATGAATGTCCCCAACGAGATGAAGATTCCCCTGATGATATGAATTTCATGGATATGATCTGCATTTTGCAGAAGGAACAAGTCACACAAGAACAGATCAATTAAGCTAGAAGACAAGGGGAAAGAGAGGGGAGACTACGGACCTTGAATCAGTTAACAGATGATCAAAAGAAAGAATTAACGAGGAGAGAATATTTGACCTACACTAGAAGAAATAACCCTCCATCACAGCCTCACACTCCTCTTCCATCAGTAGAGAAGGTGGCCCCACCACCTCCACCTCCAGTACATGAGTTGCTTCCTAAGCACACTCCCACAAACAAGATTCAATTGAATATAGATGTTGCAAGCATGTTTGGAAAACTAAATATGGCAGTCCCAATGATGGAGATGTGCAAGATCCCTTCTGTGAAAAAGAAAATATTCAAGATATTACAGGTATCGACCGAGAAGGAGGACCCTCCTATCATTTTGAACATTGTACCTCAATCGGAAAAGGGACAAGAATCCTCCCTTCTATCTTTCATTAGGCATGAATGGCCTCCGCATGAACAACTGTATGCTTGATTCCGGGGCCTCAGCAAATATTATGTCATTGAAAGTGATGGAACAGCTTGGTTTGAAGACGACCCAACCATATTGTAATGTGTGGTATTGATTCTAAAAGGGTCAAGGTTTATGGGTTATGTGAGGACATGGACGTCTTTCTTATTGATTTTCCAAATATCAACGTCCTCATGGACATAGTAGTTATCGATGTTTTGGATGCTCTTATCGAGGAGTTGGTCTACTGCCCTTGGGGGCTTCCTTAGCATGGACCTTACCCATGCACACATCCCCATGGGAGATGGCACCTTTGACATATTATACAGTCGAGAGAAAGTTGATAGGCATGTGATGGATCCTAATGAACATGATAACGTCAGTGAATGCGATTATGATGTACCTCCACAAATTATTGAGTATGATCCATCTGAGCTACCCTTCATGCAAGAAGACTCCATAGAGATGCTCCTCCCAAGGAGAGATGAATACAAAGAGAAATTTACAAAGTACCATGGGAAAAGAGCCAGGGTCTATCCAAATTTTGAAAAAAGAAGATGAGGAACATGAAGAAACCATCAAAAGGATGGTCAACATAGAGGCCCCTTCATATCCATACATTGAGAGTATGCCTTGCATCAATTTCAGTGAAGGAAGTCTTGCGCTCAGGTGGGACAAGAGAAAGGGCAAGCCTAGGTATGAGCAAAGAAGTGACAACTCGTGGCTTGGCCCTTACATCGTCAAGAAGAAGTCCGATAAAGAAAAGTAATATCTGACAGCCTTGGTTGGGAGAAAGATGCCATTTCCACTGGATGGATCTCTTTTCCAACCTTAAGTTCGGGTCACATGACTTCTTCAAGGCCCAGGCCCCAGGTAAGTAGGTAGGTCATCTTGCTTTCCTTGCATTTGCATCTTGATTACTCATATTAGTTTAGATGCATTTCATATTTCATTTTGCTCTACTTGCATATTGATTCCATGCTTAGTTTAGAAACTTTTGAAAAAATGCCAAAATTTTCTTTTCTAGATTAGTTTTCATTTGGATTTTTATGTATATGGGCGAAGGGTGAAAGCACCACCCTAGATGCTTTGTTGTTTTTGTCTGATTTTTGGCAGGCACGGGTCTACCAGGAGATGTTGCGGTTCTCATGCACACTATGGCGAGCACATGTCCCCACGTAGGAGCCAGAGGTTATCCCCATTTTGTGGGATAACTAAGGAGATCATGTCTCGAGGCCCTCAGGTTGCAGATATGGAGGGCTGAGAGACTAGATGACAAACAGTATCCACTTTCACAGATGGAGACCCTTCTCACCACCACAGAGGTCAAGATTTTCAAATAGCATCCACCACACCATCTAGCTTCCGAAAGGCATTGAGCCTTGCTCCATGAGGTCCAAGTCAGGTACTATGGTGAGTGTCATTTCAATATTTGAGACATTTTGAGTATGTTGTATCTTAGACTGCTTTAAAATTCAGGACATATACTTGGGCATTATGCCTTTTGCCCTGTTTCACCTCGGTGGTTGACATTGTGCCCTAGTAAGTGGTCTTCCTCAGGAATGGATTTGCTACTAGGAACTCCCTTGAAGAGCCATCGTACCATTCCCAGCCATACTTACCACTTTCCATCACCTAAAACCCCCCATTTCTTTATCTCTTGGGAGTTTAGGGTGTATTGACCCAAAAAGGGGTTGTCCCTCATTCCATGGGAAGAAGAGGTTGAAAGCCCAGAGGGATTGTTGTTGGTTAAAAAGATAAAATCCTATATATAAAACTTCCAGATGCTTCGCCCAGGGATCCTGCGAGAAAGTAATGAAACGCTTCTCTGTAAGAAAACGGGGACACACAAGAAAAATGATAGTGAATGCTTAGGGGATTATTTGGAAGATAGGAGGTCTCATCACGAGTCGGCCTATCATGATCATGGATGCCAGTGTAGTGGCTCTCAGTTACACAACTAAGTAAAAGGGGGTCTCATCAAGAGCCAACCTTCTCATTTCCACAAGGTATTTGTGAGTGACACTGTCATTATCTGGACACCATGCCAGGACAGTGGCCTTCAACGCGTCCTTTAAAACATGAAAGAAACAAAGAATGGCAAGAGGATGGGCTTGGAAAAAGTGCATTGCAAACGAAAGTGCCACACACCCTCTACAAAGGAACCCATGAATGAGACATTACAACCCTTTGTATGTCATGAACCCCATGCCCAATGAGTCTTGATCCATAACCACTTCATCTACTTCACATGGCTTACAGAGGGATCACTTGGGAAACACTCCTTGACCTAGGGAAAGATCTACCCAATAGGACACCTCGTCAACCCTCCCATCTCCAAGCTTGGCAAGTTGCATAATGTCTTTGAGTACTTACTTGTTTGACCAGGTAATCTTTCATGCACATGCTTCGGTGGCTCATTTATTGATTTGATTTACTCACCATGATACTATGACTTGAGATCCTTGGAAGGCGTGCTTATTTGTCTTTGCAAGACCTAGTTGGTGGACAGTTTTGGAAGAACAAGCCTAGCTTAGACTTCCATGGCGTTTGAAGCCGACAGTTTCGATGCCAAGGGCCCGCGTGCCAAATGACAGAGACATACCTTTGGAGGCCTAGAAGACATCATGGATGACATGACCTAGCCCTTACATGCCAAACGTTTTGCCTAGGAGAGGCCAAACGTCACTTTTAGAAGCTTGACATCACCTAGAGTGCCAGGATTCACTGGTGAAGGTGTTGCTTGATGACATGTGGCACGTTTTGAAGGAAGGAAGCTTGAAGATCATCAAGAGAATACTTGGATGAATGATAAGTGGGCTTTGGAGGCCTAGCCATGCATCTACTACCCCAACGACTTCTTCAAAGTGCCAAAACGTCCCCTAAAAGAGTGGCGTCACCTTATGCTAGGGTTTCTTTTGTGTAAAAGTAAATTTTAAAGGTGAATTGTTTAATATTATTTTGTTGCAAGAGGTAAGATAAGGGTTGTGGACCCCTTATCTTATGTTTTACCCTTGCTAAGTGGACAAACTATGTGATAGACATTTTGTATAAATAGAGATCATAAGATCTCATTTTGGAATCATAATTCTCCCATTGTGAGAAGTATTGGACTGAAATGTTCACTATGCTTGAGGCTTTTCATTATCTTGTGCTATAATATGGTGTTTCTTTGGTTATGGAGTTGATGATGATGATGCACTAGCTCTTGGAGGTATTTTCTAGTTATTGTAGTGGTTATCTTGGCATGCTATGGTTTATCATGTTGCTATTTGGATTGGTAAGGCTTTTACTTATTGTTATCATTTGTAATTCAAGCTCAAGGTTGATTTTGGTAAGGCTAGGTAGGGAGTATAAGTGCATACACCCCTACTTTAGCTCCACCATAGTATTAAGCATAGAATTATTGTTTGCAAGGGTTTGCTTAGGAAGTATAAGGGCATACACCCCTTAGTTTTAAACCCTAGCTAAGGTTACTTGCCTTGGGGAATAAAAGGATTTATACCCCCAAGGAGGTAGTAGCTCTAACTCTAGCTCTAGCTCTAGCTCTTTTCTTTTGACCCCATTAACCCATAATCAAAGGCACTAATTGTTGCATTGCAGAAATAAAACGTTGTATTGGTAAACGTGAAAAGTCGATGTTTTGAAGCTCTCTCACTTGGATGTTGTTCCTTGAGCCCTGGGCTATCTTGCCTCATTGAGGCATCCTCTTTCACCCATTAAAACTTCTTGTTACAAAACTAACCTACATCCCTACAGTGATTAGGGCTACAGAAATCTAACTGTTCTAACCCTAATAATTCGCAAACTAACCCTAGAAATTAGTTACAACATTGCCCTAACAAACTACTAACCCTAGTGATAAGTCTGATAAATATCACTGCAATAAGCTTTTTGTGACCGCCTTGCTTTTGTGCTAAAGTCTTGCTCTATCATTGTTGAGTTAAACTAGTCTTTACTAGCTTGTCTCTTGCTTATTCAATTAAACTTTTAGCACTTATTTTGCAGCTCCTATTATCTTTTATGTGCTAATATATATATCATTGATTGTTGCTGCAATTAGGGACAGCAAGCTTAACTTGCTTGTCCACCTAACATACTGTATTGTATACTTGGTTTTCATTGTGTCTTGGGCAGGTATTCTTCTCTCACCGGATCACTCAAAGCATTGCCAACCATATACCTTTCCCAAGACTCTTTTCCAAGTTCCCTTTCCATCTAGAAACATCACCTTTAGGGACATCCGTTCATACATCTCATTTTCCATCTCAATCCCCATAGGGTCAACAGGATTCGCCCCTTGAGGTGACTACCTCACCTCTAAAGTGACGGGAACACCTACCTAAGGTGATAGTGGTTAGGTGCTCTTAGTTGTCGCCATTTTGGTGGTTGGGTGGGGCTTTGCCCAACCTACAACTTGTGCGATAACAGACCCTTTCTTCCTCAGCCCAAAATCAGCTCAAGCACCCTCTTGCTCTCACTTGCTCAACCTCACAAATGAGAATGTTGTATCCTCTGCACCCTTAGCCCCTCCTTTTATCTTTCTTCCAGCTTCCATTTGCCTTGAGATGTGTGCCCAAGTTTGGGCCTCAATGGCTGAGATTGGGGCACCCCTCTTGGCCTGGACCCCACTCTCCACTAAGTGGTGCGCCCCCTTTTGAACAGAGTCCCATAAGGCACTCAGCCTCCTGATGAGGTGCGCCCTCTCTCCTTGGGCCCCACATTCCACTCACGAGCAAAATTGTTGATTTTCCTAAGTTAAAGTTAGGCAAAGATAATAAGGTTGATCTGGGTTAATTTGGGTGTCCATCAGCATGCCTAGGACACATAGGCTTATGCTGAGACACCTCCTAAGCTACAAAAACTAACACTTCCTCTTAGCAAGGAAGGTATCTCCACACAGATCAATCTTCAATCCCATCAAACCTGCTACTATTGTAGTTGCTCCCTCTGAACTGGAAGACATCCCTGCTACCTCTGTTGCACTCAGATCTGATCTCCTTCTCTGCTCCTCCATCAATGTCAAGTTATACCAACTGACTGTCTTGGATGAAACCACTCATCCACTAGACTCAGCCACCGACACTAATTGTTGATCCAAGATCCCCTTGGACCCAACTACAGCATGTCCCAGCACCCTGTACATCATACCATGCATGATGCCAAGCCTCACTGCTACATCCAAGGCCACTCCCTCTATTGTATGACCAACTATCCATCTCGAACATGACTGCACACCCCATATCAACATAGAGAAAATATTAACCTTCAACTCGGGTACATATATCACCTCATCCACCTCCAAAGACACTCATGACTCTAGTTGGAATTCGACGCATCCAACCCCCTTCACTACATGCCTGGTGCGTGCCCCACTCTTCACATGACAGTCTGATCCCATCTCCGAAACACTAAGGAACACCAACCTCATTCCCGTCATATGGCATGATGACCCACTGTCCACGAACCATGTCCGACTATCCTCCAACTCAGCCAATATGTTGTTGCTAGAAAGAGTGGCCACCAAATAAAATTCATCGTCGAATTTCTCTGCAAACGCATCCATCTCAGTAGAGATGTTATGGCTGCTACCTCCAAATCCTTCTTCTTCTTCCTCTTCTTCTTCTTCTTCTTGGGACACTGGATGGCATAGTGGTCAGTCCTGTGACATGCAAATCATTTCACTTTACCCGTGTCTTAAGAACCTCTCGCTCCACTGCCCTTCTTCGCATGAAAAGCCACATTCTCTTCCTCTTCACTCTTTCGATGGCTAGCCAAAGTGGCATCAAGTCTCAGCTCCTCCTAGGTGAAGTCATCCCACAATCTCTCCCAATCAGGGAGTTTCTCCCAAGCCACCACTCCACGGACAAATACTTCCCACTACTTGGTGAAGCCATTCAAGGTTGTCCTCACCAACTCAGTCTCGTCCATTGCATCTCCCACGGCTGCCAGTTCATCTCTGATCTGAGTGAACTTTGTGAGGTAGGTGACCACCAACTCTCCCTTAGCCATCTTCGTGCTTCTCATCTTCCCTCTGAGCAACATCTTCCTGCTCTGGTTGTCAGACTGCTACAGCTTTGTTATCATGCAATTTGTACTTGTCCAAAAGGGAAAAGCTAAAGGAGGGAAAATTGGCGTAACAGGAGGTTGTCCTATCACTGTCACCTTAAAAAGACACCTTTTTCTATTTAGGGATGATAGCCCAAGGGAGACGTCCTCGGTGACCTAGGGGTTTGAGAGGGAAAAGGTTGAAGTATTCAAGAAAAATATCCCCTCTCACAAGTCACACTGATCAGAAAGTGCCAAAGTTTTAGCAAATAAAGCAATGTTATACTTGAGTGTACCTGCCCAGAACAAAGCAACAAGAAAACACTATTTTTGCATGTACAATTTTATGTTAGTGCCTCATAAAACTTTGGACTTGTCAATGAAAGCAATAAGTTGATAAACGATGAAGAAAACATAAATCTTTAACAGCAATGTATATATATGATAATAGCTTCACAATCAATGCCTTATATTAAGATTCACAATGACCAAAAATGATAATCAGCAATAGCAATATACTAGCACTTGTCAGAAGCTAATTAGGCAATGCAAAAATCAACTTTTGCAATTGCTTTTAAGAACATTTACTGCTGTAATAATTGGTTGTAGCTTACTTTTGTAACAGCAGCACGAAGGTTAGACAATTAGTCTAATCTAGGGTTAGGAAAGGTTAGTAGATAACTTGAGGTAAGAGTTTTAAGGATTGTTCTCATCAATCAATCAAATAGAAGGTCAAGATCACCTTAAAAAGACACCTTTTTCTATTTAGGGATGATAGCCCAAGGGAGACGTCCTCGGTGACCTAGGGGTTTGAGAGGGAAAAGGTTGAAGTATTCAAGAAAAATATCCCCTCTCACAAGTCACACTGATCAGAAAGTGCCAAAGTTTTAGCAAATAAAGCAATGTTATAATTGAGTGTACCTGCCCAGAACAAAGCAACAAGAAAACACTATTTTTGCATGTACAATTTTATGTTAGTGCCTCGTAAAACTTTGGACTTGTCAATGAAAGCAATAAGTTGATAAACGATGAAGAAAACAGAAATCTTTAACAGCAATGTATATATATGATAATAGCTTCACAATCAATGCCTTATATTAAGATTCACAATGACCAAAAATGATAATCAGCAATAGCAATATACTAGCACTTGTCAGAAGCTAATTAGGCAATGCAAAAATCAACTTTTGCAATTGCTTTTAAGAACATTTACTGCTGTAATAATTGGTTGTAGCTTACTTTTGTAACAGCAGCACGAAGGTTAGACAATTAGTCTAATCTAGGGTTAGGAAAGGTTAGTAGATAACTTGAGGTAAGAGTTTTAAGGATTGTTCTCATCAATCAATCAAATAGAAGGTCAAGATCAGTGTCTTTAGGTTTAATGGAGTCACTTTTAGTAGCGGCAATATTGAAGGAATCAAATGATAATGTATGAGCTAAGGACAAGAAGGATGATGGTTAAGGTGTTGGTAACCCAAGGCTTCAATCAACAAGCCATAGAAGGAAAACAGCCACTAGGAAGTAGGTAACCCTAGCCCCTAGCGGTTTTCCTTCTTCTTTAGCGCAAGGATGAAGTAAATAATGGTTTGATGAAGCAAAATGATGCTAGATTGCTACAATGGTAGGGCCCTAGTACAATGCTTCAAGAAGGTAGGGTTTCTAGCACAATCTAGTAGGTGAAAAGTTATTAAGACAAGGACAATAACATGTGCTTGATCTCCTAGGGTTTTAAGCTAGCAATTTCATAATCTTGGAAAAATGCAAAGTAAATGTACTTTAACCATTCAAAGTAAAGAAGAATTGCAGAAATTCACTTTAAATTCACCAAGAATAATCTAGCAATTACCCTAGTTGAAGACTTTCCACCAAGAAAAATGCCAAAAATACCAATACAAGTCTCCTCCGAGAGTTGCGCACCACTTAATTTCAGCCAAAGAACCTTAAAGGAGCCGAATTTCAGACCTCACTTAGTGAGTGAATCAATCATGAAAAAATACAAGGGAAAAATCCCTTATTTATACAATCAAAATGACCTTTAATTACAAAATTAGGTCAAAAAAGCCGACATGGCCAATTTACATGAGAAATTCAACTTTACATAAATTTGTCAAAAAAAACCCTAATTTAGGCTTTTCGGGGTGACATCATGCCCCTCCTAGGGTGACGTTAGCCTCTTTGCTAGAACATTGGCCCTCCAAGTGGAACGTTGGGGCTCATAACCCCTCTAGAACTGTCACACATGCCAACCAATGTCCTCCTCAAGCTGGGTGCCTCAACTGGGTGACGTCAAGACTTTGAATGATGACATCAAGGGCCTTCAAGGGCTAACATCAAGGTGGGAGGACAAGATCCCCCTGGGTCCAGGCCTGCCAGGCTATTTTTGGTGGAACGTCCTCCTCTCTCTCCAGTGCAAGCCTCTGGTATGTGTCTGCCCCTGGCTGGGGTCTCAGCATCCATCTAGTGGGCTTTTAGCCCTATGGAGGTCCGAACTAATCATCTCCCCATGTGTCCCTGTCTGTCAGGTGTGGCCCTACAACAACAACAAGTACGCCCTCCATGGGCTCATAAGTCACAGGGATCATAGCAATGTCAATCACATCTAATCATCAAGTTATCCAAACCTGTGCCTAAAACCCCCCTTTTTTTAGACAAGTGCTCAAAGACGTTATCCTATTCTACAAGCCAGGTTTGGAGAGGGCCTCAAGATGTCCTATTGAGCTAATTCTCCTTAAGTGTGGGGTGTCCCTGGGAAAAGACCAATCTAGGTCATGTAATTGCATGAGATGGTAAGGGGATGTTTGGGCAAGCGGTGCAGTGATGACAGGGAAATGTAGGGCTTGCCTATGGGTGCCTATGAAGAGGGTGAGCTGCACCTTGTTTTGGATGAAAATGTTCCCTAGCCCATTCAATGCATTTTTTTCTCTTTGTCTTATTGTTTTTTCCTTCAAGAGAATAGTTGGGGGACACTACCCTAGCGTGGTGACCAATGATGACAGTGTTACCCACAAGCATTTCACGGAGATCAGAAGGTTGGCTCGTGATGAGACCCCCTTTCTCTTGGCTATGCTACCAAGAGCCACTACCCTGGCGTGGTGACTAGCTTAATGGTAGTGTTATACCGCTACGTGCCCATGGACCTAATAGGTTGGCTCGTGATGAGACCCCCTATCCTCCAACTACGTCTTGAGTTTATTTATTTTATGGGTCCCTCATTTTTCTTATTGAGAAGCCTTTTATTGCTTTCTTGGGGATCCCTAGGCGAAGCATATGAAAGTTTTCTTCTTTTGGCTTTTATCTTTTGCTAGCTACTTTTACCCTCTGGGCCTTTAGCCCCTTCTTCCCACAAGGCAAGGTACAACCCTTAACTAGCTCGGCAAACCCAATGCCCGAACCAATGCAAGGGATGGATGAGCGGGGAGATGATCAAAAGCGATAAGTGTGGTGGAAATGGATGATGGCCTTTCAAGAACCCACCCAATGGAAACTCACTCCTAAGGGAACCAACTTACTAGGGCATCCTGTGATCCCACCAGGTATGGACAAGTCAAAAGGCGTAAGATCCAAGCACACATCCAAATGTTTTGAGAATCACAGTGACACATACCATGATACTCAGACTCATTACCTCATGGAGCAAGACCCACTGCTGCATCAGGACCAGGCTGATGGGATGGATGTTGTTGCTGCTAACAGGATGGAGGCGCTGAAGAAGAAGGATGGGCCCTCCAGGGCCAGGCTCAAGTCAATATGGCTCTTGGTACTCCATGTCTAGGACCTATGGGCCTCGAGACATAATCTCCTTAGTTATCCCTAGGCTAGGGGATAACAAGCTTCACCAAGGCCTGCCACACGTCCTTTCATGTCTTCTTGCCAGACAAATGAGGAATAATGTGGTCTTTGACACCATCCAGAATTATTCTACTGGACTTGACATCTTTCTTTGTATGGGGCTACCACTTTGCCTTCAGCAATTTCCAGCAGCACATTCTCCTCCAGCACCAAGTTGATACGCTCCCTACAAGAACCAAAATTTGAGGCACCATCCAGCCTGTCCTCAAGGCTCAAACCTTAAGCCTGCCATTTGAGTCAACTGCCATGTTTCCCACACACCTTCTGGTCTCACATCCCACTTGTTGATTTACCCTTTCTGGTCTACACAACAAGTAACTTGGCTCCTCCTGTATTCAGAGTTTGAGCTCTGATACCAAGTTGATTTATCCTATAACTCAAACATTGAGATTAAATGCCAATAATCCAATTAAAATAGAAATTTATTCCTGTTGTTATAAATTTCAGAATTATGCAATTTACCTACAGTTGAGTTATAACATCATAAAATCACAGCAGAAACACATAATAAACCAAGCATAAAAAATAGGACAACAACAAATGTACCCTGGAAACCCCAGTGTAGGAAAAACCAGCTAAGAGGGTCCTTTATTGTGGGCTTCAGAGGAATGTTCTTACAGTAGTCATACACAATTTTAAAACAAATTTTCTGAACTTTTCCTAGCTTGTACAGCCCAATCTGATTAGTTGTTTGACCCAACCAACTCAGCTCACAGTATTGTAGTTGTACGGCCTCATGAATGGCTAGTCGTACGTGTTAATGTTTAAGCTATTATTACAGTCCTTTGCATTTCAATAAATAACAATAGCATAAGATAGGATCACTGAGAAATACACAATCACAAGAGGCACACCATTTATCTTGGGAAACCCTCATGGGAGAGAAAACCCAGCAAAACTTCCTTATTATAGATAGCCAATACAATGCCAAGAGATAACTCAAACAAATACAGAAAGTCCTCTCCCAAGGATGCGCCTCTCTCTCTCTCTCTTCTCCAACTACAACTCCAAAACTTGTCTCTCAATGAACAAGTGAATGTGTGTCTAACTAAGGTGTTAGCCTCCTTATTTATACAACACTGACACGTGTGGAGGTGTCTTTTCACTGGCAGGGCCTACTTCTCCTTATGGATGGTTATAACCACCTTTAGTATATTTTGGGGCTCTTTAATATATTCTAGGGCCAACTTCTTCTTCTGCCTATTACAATTATATTTTGACCAATCCGCAAAAGGGGATTTGGTCGTTTACAATAGCCGACATGATCAATCCACAATGGGGATTGATCCAATGAATAATATATCAATAATAATTAGAATACACTTTGCAGTTACATTATTTCAACACTCACCCTTAACAAGAAGGGTATTCTATAACAGCATCATGCGAGAGAGAGGACTGCATCATCAACAGCATCAGGAGGACAGCATCATCAATATCATCTTGGAACATTGACTGGCATATCTATAAATCATCGAAAGTTTTTTTCATTGACAGCATCGTCATTCTCAAAGGAATGCAATCATCATCTGCATTAATATGGATTAGTATAAAACTAATACATCATCATCACAACACGAGGCTGGCTCATCATCATAATACTGGACTGGCTTTACGTCACAGCTATCAAGCTGGAAGCACAGTACTCGTCTTGCTTTACGTCATATCAATCAAGCTGGAAGCAAGATACTCGTCTTGCTTTACGTCACAGCAATCAAGTTGGAAGCAAGATACTCGTCTTGATTTACGTCACAGCAATCAAGCTGGAAGCAAGATACTACACTGGCTTTACATCACAGCTATCAAGCTGGAAGCACAGTACTTGTCACATCTCATCTCATCGTCTTGCTTTACGTCACAGCAATAAAGCTGGAAACAAGATACTAGACTGGCTTTACGTCACAGCAATAAAGCTGGAAACAAGATACTAGACTGGCTTTACGTCACAGCTATCAAGCTGGAAGCACAGTACTAGCCACATCTCATCTCAACACTACTCCCCCTTTCGAGGAAGGTCCGTTCCGACTATACCAAGCTTATCTCAAAAGTGCTCAAACTTTACACGAGATAGAGGCTTGGTCAACACATCGACAGCCTGTTCATCCGTGCTAACATACTGAAGTTTTATGGCTCCTCTCTACACCATGTCACGGATGTAATGATATCGGATCTCTATGTGCTTCAACCTGTCATGGAATACAGGATTCTCTGTCATCTTTATGCAGCTCTGGTTGTCACATAGGATCGTGGTTGCTTCCATCTCTAGGTCAAATAGACCGATCAACAACTTACGAAGCCATATAGCTTCGCAGCTAGCAGAACACGCAGCAATGTATTATGCTTCCGTTGAACAGAGAGCAATGATGGATTGCTTCCTACTCTGCCATGAGATCATGGTTGATCCCAAACTGAAACAGCATCTTGAAGGGCTCTTCCTATCAGAAACACTTCCAGCCCAATCTGAATCAATGTACCCACTCAATGTGAAATCATGATCTCCATCATAACTAAGACCACAATCTAATGCACCCTTAAGGTACCTCATCGCATGTTTTGCAGCCACTAGGTGAACATGTATGGGTTCTACCTGAAACTGACTCAAGGTGTTCACGGCAAAACAAATATCCGGTCTGGTGTTCGTCAGGTACATCAGCGATCCAATGATCTGTCTATACAGCGTGGCATCAATCAATTCTGACGAAGTGTCGACCAGCAGCTTCAGCTTCATTTCCATGGGTGTATTCATGGACTTGCACTCTAACATGTCGAATCTCTTCAAGATTTCGACTGCATACTTCCCTTGGTTAAGGAAGGTCCTCTCTGGACTCTGCCATACCTCAAGACCTAAGAAATAATGCATTAGGCCAAGGTCTTTCATCTCAAATTCTGAGGAGAGCCTCTTCTTACACTCAGTGATGAGCTTTTCTTCTCTAGTAAAGAATAAGTCATCCACATACAGCAATAATATCACTGGCTCATCGTTCATAACCTTGAAGTAAAGGTTAGAATCTGCTTTACTCTTGGTAAAGCCAAAGCTCGTCAGGAAACTGTCTATTTGGCCATACCAAGCTCTAGGAGCTTGCTTCAATCCGTACAGAGCCTTCTTCAGCTTGCAGACATGAGACTTCCTGTCTTCAACTTCAAATCCTTGAGGTTGCTCTATATACACTTCTTCTTCGATGACACCATTTAGGAAAGTTGTCTTTACGTCCATCTGGTGTAACTTCCACTTCATCTTAGCTACAAGGGCTATGATGGTTCTGATCGAAGTGTATCTGGCTACAGGAGTGAATGTCTCTTCATAGTCAATGCCTTCCTTTTGAGAAAAGCCACGAGCAACAAATCTTGCTTTATACTTCTCAATACTTCCATCAGCAGCATGTTTTATTTTGAAGAGCCATTTGGAAGATAACACATCCTTGCTCTTCGGTCTGGGAACTATTCCCCATACATCGTTCTTTAGTATGGATTGGTATTCTTCTGTCATGGCATCTACCCATTCTTTCTTCCGAATGGCTTCTTCAAAGCAAGTAGGCTCTTTCTCTAGGAGATCACACATCAAAGCCATATAACTGGAGAATGGCTTAGGTCTCTTCACATGTCTCGTGGTTCCTTTGGGAACACCATACTTCTCTCCATCTTGAATAAGCTCTCTTGCCCAAGCAGGCTTTCTTTATGGGAGATCGTCATCTGAGGAGGTTCTTGAAATTCTACTATGTCATGATCTTCTAGAATTTCCTCATCAGGGGAAGTTACGACTTCCCTCACTGGTTCTGCAACTCTGGGAACCTCCCTCACTGATTCTACAATTCTGGGGATTACAGGTTCCTCTTCATATACTTCTTCAAGTTGGCATCTTCTTGATTTCTTGAGCGCTGCATCTTCATCGAAGGTCACATCCCTGTTGATCTCAATGTGATGGTGACCTGGTATATAAATCCTGAAGGCCTTGGAGACCTCACAGTATCCCACAAATATTCCCTTCTTTCCTGAAGGTTCCAGCTTGTTTCTGTTCTCTTTCAGAATATGTATAAATACTGGGCAGCCAAATATTTTGAGATGGCTTACCTCTGGTTTCTTTCTGGTGAACATCTCTTCCGGGATCTTGAACCCAAGTGCACTATGGGACAATCGGTTTTGCACATATATGGTTGTCATTGCTGCTTCTGCCCATAAGCACATTGGAAGATCTTGATCATGGATCATGGTCTTCACGGCTTCCATTATCGTTATGTTCTTCCTTTTAGCTACACCGTTTTGTTGAGGATTATAGGGAGTAGTGAGTTCCCTCTTGATCCTAACATCTTTGCAGAAGTTCACAAACTCTTTTGAGGTGTATGCTCCTCCATTATCTGGCCTGAGTATCTTGATCTTTCTTTTAGAAAGATTCTCTATCAAGGCTTTGAATTCCTTGAATTTGCTAAACACTTCATCTTTAGATTTCAAAAAATACACCCAGGTCTTACGTGAATAATCATCAATAAATGATACATAGTATACATACCCACTAATGGAGGACGATGGCATTGGGCGACACACATCTGAATGAATCAGTTCTAGGACTCCTTCTGCTTTGTTGTCTCTCTTCGGAAAAGGGTTCTTGATGTTCTTCCCTTTGTGCACATCCATTGCACACGCCTTCATGGTCAACCTTGAGTTCTGGTAGACCTGTGACAGCTTTGCATACGTATGGTAGCGCCTTGTAGTTGATGTGAGCTAATCTTCTATGCCAAAGTTCACATGGATTCTAAATGGCGTGGGCCATGGCAACTTCTGAGTGAGCCTTTAGCTTATACAAGCCATTTTCTTCTTTTTCAATGATGATTGCTTCATTTATGGTTTCTCCTTTAGCACGTTGCCTTCTGCAACCTTCACTATAGCTTCCTCAGGGTTATAATCTGTGACCTGGAACAAAGTCAACGAAACAGCAAGCAAGAATAATATCCTTTTGATAATATAAAGCAATAGCACGAACAATCATCACAATAGCTCCTTTGGAGCTATCACTTGTAACTTGTCTGAAGCAAAGATTAAAGGTAAGGAATACAATATGAAATGAGGTCAACACTCTCATAGTGTTGTGATCAAACATTCCTCCATGGCAACCTAGAACTAACACACGAGGTTTCTCCTGGGACATGGAGCCTTGTCCTCAAGAATGAGTGCTTGCTTTTCTTCCAAGTCTGCTTCACTCAAGATGACGAGTGCTTTCTTCAACCTGTCTTCTGTACTGAGACAATACGCTATGTTGACAAAAGGTTGGGTTAGAGGATAAGCTCTATGATCTCAACTTTTAATCCATCTAATATCTTGACTCAGATTTTGATCAAAGGTTAGAATGATGGTCATGCAACACTGATCAAAATAATGTCATAACAAAAAGATGCATATCAGAATAACCACACCTGGGTTGCATCATTCCTCTGAATGTGTTGGATCTTGAGATCCTTCTGGACCTATGACAAGAGATCGCTTCTCCTGCAAATACCCTTTAAAGCTTAATCGTTTAAACATGTGTGAGTACATATCTCTGACGGCACTTGCAGGTAGAGACACCATCTGCTAGCAACGGTAATGATCACCAACTTCAAGGGTGACTGCAACTAGTACTACGGCTGCAACTGTAACTGATACTGCAACTGCAACTGGTTCTGAGACTGCAATTGCAACTGCAACTTAGGGTTTTATGAGGAAACCCTAATTTTTCAAACTTCAAATTTTGAAATTTTGATCCAAGGGATAGATGCGCTGAGCTGAGGCGAGTAAGCTGGTGCAGTCAGAAATCTGAATATCCAACTTTTACCCCCTCAGACTTGACCAGCGGATTTTTGGACTGGTGCTTCTAGTTTTCTAGTACTTTTGGTACTTCTAGTACTTCTGGTTTTCTGGTACCGATGAAAACTAGGGTTTCACTTTCCGGGAGATCTAGCCACTGAAAAGTTGCGCTAAGGATGCCAAAGTGATCCTTGAGGAAGGGTGCACTTTTCTAGATGGTTTTAGCACTGAAATACCTCACCAACAAAAAGCCCTAGTTTGCATGTACGGCAACAGTGACGTTTTTCACTTTCTCTTGTGAAAGATGCTCTCTTCAGCTTAGCTCTGATACCATGTCAATGTTTAAGCTATTATTAGAGTCCTTTGCATTTCAATAAATAACAATAGCATAAGCTGAGAAATACACAATCACAAGAGACACATCATTTATCCTGGGAAACCCTCATGGGAGAGAAAACCCAACAAAACTTCCTTATTATAGATAGTCAATACAATGCCAAGAGATAACTCAAACAAATACAGAAAGTCCTCTCCCAAGGATGCGCCTCTNCCAACTGCAGCTCCGAAACTTGTCTCTCAATGAACAAGTGAGTGTGTGTCTAACTGAGACGCTAGCCTCCTTATTTATACAACACTGGCACGTGTGGGGGTCTCTTTTCACTGGCAGGGCCGACTTCTCCTTCTCGGTGGTTATAACTACCTTTCGTATATTCTGGGGCCGACTTCTTCTTCAGCCTATTACAATTATATTTTGACCAATCCGCAAAAGGGGATTTGGTCCTTTACAATCGTCGACATGATCAATCGGCAATGGGGATTGATCCAATGAATAATATATCAATAATAATTAGAATACACTTTGTTGTTACATTATTTCAACAATACGACCTTAGTATGGCCTGCTCACGGCCTATTCTGTTGCTGAAAAGTACAACCCTGTTTTGGTTGCCTGGATGAGGTCGTACGGCCCTTCTCTCAGCCTCCTACAGCGTTGTACGGACTGTCCTAGCTCGGCCTGTAGCAGGCAGCTTGGTATAGCCTGCTCCTTGGCCTTCTCCTTCCTGCCACAAGCTCCAGAAAATCGCCTCCTTGACTGTTGTTCGACTTCTTCCAAGTCGACCCTCTCTTCCTCAACTCAAGCATCCTCTTCCTCTCACTTGCTCAACCTCACAAATGAGAATGTTGTATCCTCTCCACCCTCAACCCCTCCTTTTATCTTTCTTGCAGCCTCCATTTTCCTTGAGGTGTGCCCAAGTTTGGGCCTCAATGGTTGCGATTGGGGTGGCCCCCTTAGATTCAACCCCACTCTCCACTAAATGGTGCACCCCCCTTTGGCCAAGGTCCCACAAGGCACTCAACCTCCTCATGAGGTGCACCCCCTCTCCCTATGCCTTGTTATCACACAATTTGTACTTGCCCAAATCCCAAGGCAAGTGAAACAAGATTGGCGTAACAAGGGGGTGACCTATCACTGTCACCTTAATAGGAAACCCCTTTCTGTTTAGGAGTAGGGTAAGACTACCACAAGGGAGACGTCCCTAGTGACCTAAAGGGCTAGTGAAACTAAAGCAAGGATGCAAAGATAACCCCCCTCTCACTGATCACTGAAGTCAAAAGGTCTTGTTGAGTTTATGTCTTAAGAGATGAAGCAAAATGTAATGGGTGAAGTGTACCTGCCTAGAACAAGACAACAAGCAAACTTATGGCAGTTTTAAGTACAAAACGATATTAGTGCTTCAATAAGACAATAAACCAATGAAATATATGATAATTGATATAAAATTGCAACAAAATGAAAGTTTACAACATGAAAAGGTATTTTGTAACAGCTGCAAGAAATATGCCTCAAAATTGCTTGAAAAGTCAATGAAAAGATGGCATTTACTAGGCAGAATGATAATAAAATGTCACAAGCAATTTTAGAAGTGTTTAGTTAGCATTCAATGTAGATGATGAAGAAAATTTGCTGCTTTGAGATGGTTGTAGCAGTGATTTATAACAGCAGCAAGTAAATTAGTTGTATAGGCTAGGTTAGTGTTAGATGTAGTTAGTAATAGGCTAGGCTTAAGAGAATAGTGTTTGAGCGTTTGATCAACCTTGCAACAAAAGAGAGACAAGAGACTAGTGCCTTTAGGGTTTATGGAGTCGATTATATCAGCACATTAACTTGGAGAGATAACAATGATTATACTTGTTTAAAAGATACCAAGGTGGAAGCTTGAGAAGTAGTACCTTAAGTTCTGAAGCACCAAGCCTCAAAGAGAAGGTTCAACTAGGGTGTAGGCACTTCAAGGCCGTAGCAATTTCTCCTATCCTTAGACTCTTGAAAAATATTTAATGCAATAAGAACTAAACAAAGCTTCTAAAGTGCTAGCACTTTAGGGCTTTATTAGTTTGTCTAGACAAGATCTTCTTAAGCAAAACTAGCAAAATAAAGAGCAAGAAAGAAGCACCTTATGTTTCTTACTCCTAGGGTTTCAAGCAAGCAAGTTCATAATCTTACATATGAACAAGTAAACATACCATAGACATTTATCATGAAAATTGCAGATTTGCTTACTTCACCAAGAATAATCAAGCACAAAACCCTAGATTTGCCAAAATTTCACCAAGAAATGATCCAAAATGCATCCAAAATAGCCTCCAAGCAAGTGACTTGGTAATTTCAGCAAATAACCCCTTTAGGGCGAAACTTTCAGTCCTCCCTCTTGTGAGAGGTGAGTTATGATGTAAAAATGAGAGTACTTTATGTTTATTTATACAAAATTTTGAACTTTAATTAATTTTCAGGTCAAAATAACGATGACCTGGCCATTTTACAATAAAATTCAAATTTGATATAATTAAAATTAATTTCCATCTAAAGACACGTCCAAGGGTGACGTCATGCCCTTCTAGGGTGACGTTGAGGCCCATATAGATGGAAAGTTGAGCTAGAAATGTGGGACGCTTGGCCTCCAGAAGCCCCAGATGATGCCCACACGTGCCACCAGGCTCATAAATGCCTCCAAAATGAAAACCCTAGCTCTGGATGACGTCTAGGGTCATGATGGTGATGTCCAGGGCCCTCAAGGGCCAACATCCATGTGGAAGAGCAAGGTCCCCCTGGGTCTAGGTCTGCCAAGGTGCCTCCAAAGGCAACGTCCTTCTTTTTCCCGGTGCAAATCTTCAATTTCTTCTTACCCCTGGCTAGGGTTGCAGCATCCATCTGTGGGCGTTTAAGCCCCCATGAAGGTCCAAGCTAATCATTCCCTCATGTGTACCTGTCCATCGGGCAAGGTCCTGTAGCAACAACAAGTACACCCTCCAGGGGTTCATAAGTCACAGGGATCATAGCATGTAAATCACATCCAATAATTAAATTACCCAAACATGTGCATCAAACCCCCCTTAACCCAAACAAATGAGCAAAGACGTTATGCAATTTGACAAGTTAGGTTTGGAGAAGGTCTCAGGGCGTCTTATTGGGCTAATCTCCATTAAGTTTGGGGGGTGCGATCTAATCCAAGTCATGTAAGTGTATGAGGTGGCATGGGGTAAGTGTTTGGGCATGGGGTGCATGTAATAACAAGGAAATGTAAATCCTTACTAGTGGGTGCATTTGTAGAGGGCGAGTTGCACCTGGTCATGAATGCAATTGTTTCCTAGCCCATTCATTGCTTTTATTCTTAGCTTTATTTCTTTTGATTTTTTGCTTTCAAGGAAAAAGTTGAGGGCCACTGTCCTGTCTTGATGACCAGAGGTGACAGCGTTATCCACAAACACTTCACGGAAATGAGAAGGTTGGCTCGTGATGAGACCCCCTTTCTCTTGGCTATGCCACCAAGAGCCACTACCCTGGTTTGATGGCCAGATAGGTGGTAGTGTCATACCGCTACATGCCCATGGTCATAATAGGTCGCCTCATGAGACCTCCTATCCATCAACTAGTACCTTGAGTGTTTTATGCATCTTATGGGTACCCTTTTCTTACTAAGAAGCCTTTCACTGCTTTCTCGGGGATCCTTGGGTGAAGCATCTCAAAGGTTTCAACATTGGTTTTTAACTCTTGCCAGCTACTTTTACCCTCTGGGCCCTTAGCCCCTTCTTCCCACAAGGCAAGGTACAACCCTTCCTAGCATAGCCAATCTCAATGCCCAAACAAGGATAGGGGAGATGAAAGGAATAAAGATGAAAAGTGGTAAGTATGGATGGACAGACGATGAATTTTCACAGATCCACCCAGTGCCAACCCATCCCAAAGGGAAATCAACTTACTAGGGCATCATGTCACCCCTCCAGGTATGGATGAGGCAAAGAGCATAATTTCCAAGCAAACGTCATGAAATGAAGAAGGATTCAATACAACATATTCAAGTGATTCAAAAATTCAGAGTGACACATACCATGATACCTGGACTCATTACCTCATGGAGCAAGACCAACCGCTACTTCAGGACCAGGCTGGTGGGATGGATACTGTTGTTGGTGATAAATGGACTACACTAAAGAAAAGAGGGGCTCTCCAGGGCAATCCTCAAGTCGTCTGGATCTCGGTACTCCATGTCTAGGACATGTGGGCCTCGAGACGTGATCTCCTTAGTTATCCCTAGGCTAGGGGATAACAGGCCCCACATTCCACTAACAAGCAAAATTGTTGATTTGCCCAAGTTAAACTTAGGCAAAGATAATAAGGTTGATCTGGGTTAATTTGGGTGTCCATTAGCATGCCTAGGACACATAGGACTATGTTGAGACACCTCCTGAGGTACAGAAGATAACAAAGTTCAAACCAATTTGTCTCTCCTCCTTGGCCTTGTAAAAGTAAGTAATCTGAGCAAAACAATATTTTGCCAAGAAATGTGAGTTATATGCCCTCTTATCACACTTGTATGTCTCTTTGAGGCATTCCAAACAATATATTACAATAGACAAGATACTTTCTTGAGTCAATTGTATAGAAAGGAAAATCTCAATATCATGGTCTTGACATTCAATGCTAGAAGGGCCTTCACTAAGCTTAACAACCTTTTGTAGGATTCAAATTGGGAACTAGCTAATGTCATACTAAATTTTTATGGAAAATACATATAAAGTTTTGATATTCCGGTTTTGGTTTGGAATCACTCATGATACAAGGACCAATGCTTTGTATTTGAAAAATTCTCCGATGACCTTTACAAGAACACAATTTAACATTTTCCAACTTCATACTCCATAAAGATTTTCAATATGTCCTTCAGGATAATGAAAATCTACCTCCTTGTATCTTATTGACCTTGTTGCTATTTGACCCATCTGCATAATTTCTTAAGAACTTCAAGTTAGCAAAGATGAGATTGATTAAAAGGAGAAGCCACCCATGTATCCCAAGAATAGCTACAAGATATGAAAGGTACATGAGGCACTAATACAACAAAAAGGATTCCAAGCTACTTAACAAAAACCTTAGGGTCGAAAGCAAGAGAGGGTTCCTCCCGAGTGAGTTCTTCCTCGGCTTTTCATGGTGGCGGCCATGGGTTGCAAGGGCTCTTCTAGCACCTTTGCCCAATCCTCTGATGCCATCGCCTTTAAATCTTTGGTGGGCTCTGTTACCCCCATAGTTGCACCAGGCAGGACTAACGATGATTCGCAAAGGTTGAACAAGTCAATTGTTCAAAATCAGAGTTCAGAGGTCCAGTCGGGTCTTATGACCCCTTCAAATTTTCTTCTTCTTCTTCTTCTTCTTCTTCTTCTTCATGCATGATCCATACCCCCATGGGGGAATTGTAATAAAATGAGCTAACATGATGACCTTGTTATGTAAAAGGCTTAGCCCCCTAAGACTTGATCATGAGTACAACCTCTAGAGTGTTTTTTTCAGTTGTTAATTATATCTTGTTGTCTAAACAAGTTATAATTTCTAAGTTTTTTCACTCATTACCTCCAAAGTTGGAGTGTGTACTAATGCTTAGGCTTTAGTGTGTGTTGTTTAAGTCTAGTGTCTAATGTATATTACCATCCTAGACATTATCTTTGAGTCTTATGGATGCACTAAGTCCTCCTTAGTTTTTTTTTTTTATTTTTTAATAAGTCGCAAAAATTCCCGCAAAATGGGATTTTTACTTTGTAATTTGATATAACATTAAAAAAGTGGTACTAGGAGATGTTGTATGCCTTGGGGGTATTCGTTTTCTAACCCAAAATACCCCTCTTACCTGTGTACCCCCTTTTTGAGATAAATTATTGACTTATTCTCTTATAAAAGTCAATTTTACTCAAAAAAGGTGAAAAAAGACAAATAAATCAGCATTCCTATTTTTTAGGAAACATGTCGAGGACATGTTTTGAGTTAACTCACCCTCTCTCTTAGTCCACTAAGTGATAGTGGCACTTGATGGAGAATTGTGAGTGAATGAATTAGTTAAGTGGCAAATAGAAGTGAGTTAATGATGAGATGTGTTGAGTGGGAGGAAATCCCAATGAGATGTGTGCCCACCCTCTTGGGATGTGGCGCACTCTCGTAGAGAGACGTCAATCCCAAGAGGTCTGTCACCTCTTCTTAGCCACATGTTGTTGATGATTACAGCTGTGTGAAACATCCTCCAAGACACAGACGGATTGAGTTGACCTTAGAGAGAGCCCATGAGTTGCGTGTGCCCATGAGATGGGTGTGTGGTTCCTTTCTAAGACGGAGATGGAACGTTGTGCCCCTGTGTGAGGTGGTGAAGCCCATGAGCTGGGTGTGTGGCTCCTCTCTGAGACGGAGATGGAATGTTGTGTGCCCCTGTGTAGGGAAGCCCATGAGTTGGGTGTATCGTTCTGAGACAGAGATGAAACGATGTATTGGCCTCCTATGTGCAGAAAGTTGAGATGATGTGATACTCAGATGATTCTCCTGTGTAACGTAGTGAGAAAGAAGATCTGTTGAGTTGGACGTGCCTATCGCTGAGCACAGGTGAACGTGATCCTAGTGGCTGAGCACTAGTGAGTGTGGTTCTCTTGTAAGACGTAGTGAGATAGATATGTGGACATCCCTGTGGCTAAGCACAAATGGATGTGCCCCTAGTGGTTGAGCACTAGTGGGTGTATGAGATCCCTTGCTATATTGTACAAGAGTCAAACTTACCTGTAACCCTATTTGTGATGTAAAGGGTATAGGTCCGCCCCACCATATAGTGAAAGATAATTAATGTAAAAGATAATTAATATGGTAATTATTAATTATATTATAAGTTATTGAGGTCGGCCCTGTTGTGCCAATAGACACTATTGTTGACAGGTTCAATCTAATATAAATATAAGTAAATTCCCCATTGAGGAATCATATCACAAGTGTGAGTTTGGAAATTTCAGCAAACACTTGTTCTTGGGAAAAGTGTGCACCTCTCTTGGGCGCTAGTCTTCTAGGGTTTGTGAAGCACCCTTTTGTGTGCTAGTTCTTTATGGTGGTGGAGGTCTTTCTGTTGAAGAATATAGCAAAGGATTGGCTGATTTTTCTTCCCTTGTTGAGAAGGGTTTCCCAGGATACTTCTTGTGTACTTGTGCATGGTGTTTCTTCTTGTGATCTTGGTTGTTGCAACAAATTGTTCATGGTTCAAGTAAAATGCTAAAAAAGGAATAAACTTCATGCTTAAGCCTAGCTTATTGAAAAACCAACACGTCACCGAGTCGTTCCATCTGGCTTGGTCTTGTGGCGCCTTACCTCTTGTTTTGGTTGAGTGATGGTCCACTTCTCCTCACACATGGCATCCATCCTTTTGAGATAACTCGCCATCCAACTTTGGGATTGGCTCCCTCTCTTTGCATAAAAGCAAGTCAACCTCTCCATTGTTAGCGACTGGGAGTTTGGACTTAGCTTGTTTTGTCGTACTATTGTAATACTTCTCTTTTGGAATAAAAAGGCTTTGGAGGTCAAGAAGGTGTATTGTGCAAGTGTGTGGATGATCATTGTCATGTGCTCAAATTTGTGAGGTGATGTTGTTTTGATTACTTGTATTTTTGTTTTCTAGATCGTTTTGTCTTTCCTTTACATATGCGGTTAAAGATTTGCATGATAATTTTGCTTAATTACATGCTATCTAGATTTCATGTGTAGGGAGCACCATAATTTAACAATATGTTGCAAGTGTTTGAAGCTTACAGGTCCTCATAGCTTGGAGAGGTGGTTGGGCTAGTTTGCATCTTCCACAACTTCAAGGATCTAAAGACATAGTCCCTCCTCAATCCACCAGAAGACGCCATTGCCCAAGGGTTCCAAGCTACAAACTTCTCTTTCTCTCCTTCTCAAAAACATTCTACATTCTTTTGATTACTTCATTACAAGAAAGTATTTGGATCTGAAATTTCATTCTAAATCTTTAATATCTTACTTTGCATGCACAGATTAGACTAGATCTACTCTGCACTTCCAAGTTTTCATCTAAATATTGGATCTAGCATAGGAAAGGTTTATCTCTTAGCAAGCTTTTCTTTCCAAAATTTTAAAGGCTAAAAAGGTAGTTCATTTTCTAAAAGCTCTCATTACAAATTTGGCAATCTTGGTGCCATTTTGCTTGCTGTTTTAGGACAGCAAACAAAATCACTAAGAAGGCTTGCCTTTAGCATGCTTTCTTGGTCCTTAACTTGCTAACTTTTCATAAGTTCTCTTTTGATAATTTTGCCCAACTTCTAACATCTTTTTTGCAGGCTGTCCCAAAGCATTTTGGGGCATTTTTCTCCATTATAACTTGCTGTTTTTCCAGGTTTAGCGAACAGCCAAGGTGAAACGCTGTCCGTTTTCAAGGAACCGGACCTTCCAGGACCACCCGAGGCACCTAATTTTCTTCCAAACTAAATTTCTTTACCAATTTTGTAAGTTTGTGGCCTTGAACTATAAAAGGACCACAGACCTTCTTCCAAAAATCATTTGTAACCAATAAGAAAAAGTGGGATAATCCACTAGGCCTGCAATCCCCCCAAGGGCGGAGGGAAACTGTCTCTTTTGTGGTGTGTCTTTTGTCTTGTGCATATTTTTTTTTCCGCAAGCTAAAACTAATCTAAAATAAACCTAAGCACCGCAAAACATTAGATAGATTTCAATTTTATAGATTAGATTAGCTTAGATTTCCTTTTTTGCATTTTCCTTTCAGTTATTTCAATTTGACAAAATAAACCTTCCCCTCAGTAGCATCAGTATGCTCTAGCCCCTTGCGAGCTTTGCTTGATCTAAGGAGTCCATCAGAACGAGAATTGGTCAGTGTGGAGTAGTTTTAATAGGGAAAACCATTCATTTGCTATTGCTCAATACGGGATCCTATCGGTAGATCGACTTGTGAATTCAGGGGGATACTCATTGAGATCGGTTCTCTCCCCGTTAGAACTCCTTGTGATCTTAGTGATACCCATTTGGGGGATAGTGGTGAAAGGAAACAAATATTAGATTAGATTTACTTTTTGTTTCACACTTACAATTTGGCATTCACAAAGTGGACTTGCAACATCAAGCCACTTCACTAATTTAAACCATTAATTCAAGCAATAACCCTTAATAATAAAATTTTCCAAGAGCACTTGCAACACATTCTTACAGCAGCATTTTTACATCATTGGCACCGGTCTATGATATTGTTTATCATCTTTTACTTTCAAGCACTTGTATTTGCTTTCAAGCTATATCATTTATGTTCAAGTACTTTATGGGTTTAGCATCTCTAGCATAAACATTTCCATTTATGTGTCATATATGTTGTTAGAATAGTTGTACTTATCTTGTGTATTTCATTTAACTCCTAGAATAATAATTGTACTTAGTTAATCAAACCTTAGATTATTTTTAGGCACTACCCCCCTTGGCTTAGCTAAGAGTTAGCCTAGACAGGGGAGTCGAGTGTCAAGTGACAGCGACCCGACTCGAGACTTGCCCCCAAGGTCACACCCAGTGGATTGAAGATTTATTCCACGTGACCCAAGGTGTGGATTAGGCGGCAACATTTTTTGGTGTCGTTGTTGGGGATAAATATTTCTATCCCCAGAATACAACTTCTGTTTTCTTTTTTCTATTTTACTTTGTTTGATGCTTCTTGTTTATTAGAAATAGACTCGATCATCTTGCGACTCCACTTAATCATAATTTGACAAAGTATTCTACAAGAAGGAACTCACGAGGTTTGGTTAACTTCATCCTTGAACCCGAAAAGGTTTATAAAAGGAGGTTGAACAAGCTTACTTCTCATAGAATCCTTGATCATCTTGGATTCAAGTCCATTTCTGATATACACTTGTTTTTTAATAATTCTAGTTTAGAAATGGATGAATTGTATAAACCATGTGATTTTACTGCAATAAATGCTTATCCTCACACACTTTTGGAAAAGGCTTCAGAGAAGTTGCCTTCTTTCCAAGGAAACAATGCCATTACTGCTAAAACAAATATCAAAGTTTTTTCGCTTTGTGTCAATAAGTAGTGTGTTGCACATAACCATGAGGATGTTAAAATGGAACTTTTTGTCTTGTCTTTAGATGGAGATGCTCATGAATGGTTTTCAGATTTTACAAATAATACTTTTAAAACCATAAAGATTTGTTAGATGCTTTCACAGAGAAATGGAGGGATAAGAAAGAACATTATCATCTCTTAGCTGGCCTGAACACCATGAAAAAGAACGAGAATGAAACAATGGAGGAATTCAATAAAAGGTTTAATGAGCTAATCAACAGTCTTCACAAGGATATCAAGCCCTCGGATGCCTCTATTCTCATCTATTACATAGAAGCCTTCAGTGGGGAAATGTGTTATCAACTTAGGGATAAAGAGCCAGCAAATCTTAAAATTGCCCAAGAAACAGCTATCAAGGTAGATAAGAACATGCAAGCCTCAAGGAGATCAAACTTGGTTTCACAAGGGGTAGTGCATCAAAGCAGTCAAATCCTAAAGGAAAGTCAGATGGGAAAAATATTAGTTCCAATAGTAAAGATTCTTCAACATATCCATTAAAAGAATTGACAGAAGTAATCAAATCCCTGGAAGTTAACCATGCACTCCAGTTAAAAGCCATGGAAGAAAAACAGATAAGTCAATTGAATGCCTTGCAAAATCGATTAATACAAGTGGAAAGTGTTAAGTTTTGAGCTATTATTAGGTTTCTTTTCAATTTACTAGATAACAATAGCATAGGTCAGATCACTGAGAAACACAATCACAAGATACACAGCATTTATCCTGGGAAACCCTCATGGGGAAGAAAACCCAGCTAAAACTTCCTTAATATAGATAGCCAATACAATGCCAAGACAATAAACCCAACACTAGAGAATATCCAACACTGAGCAATGCGCCTCTCTCTCTTCCTTCTTCCGGCAACTGCAGCTTCCTTCAAACTTCCGCACTAGATGAGTGAGTTGAGTGAGTGTGATAATGAGGCGTTGGCTTCCTTTATTTATACAAACCGGCAGGTGTTGAAAAGGTGTCTCTTCACTGGGCAAGGCCGACTTGCCTTCTTAGTGGTTAAAACCACTTGAATTAGCCTAGGGGTCGACTTCTCAATTTGCACAATATATTTAGGGTTTGACCACTCCGCAAAAGGGGATTTGGCCAATTACAATGCCCGACATGGTCAATCCACAAAAGGGGATTTGATCTATAAATAAATGACTCAAATAATAACAATAATAAGTAGAATACTCTTTGCAGTTACAATATTTCAACACTCCCCCTTAACAAGAAGGGTATTCTACAGCATCATCAGAAGAGAGAGAGGGCAGCAACATCAACAGCATCTAGAACATTGATTGGCATATCTATAAATCATCAAAAAAAATTCTCATCATCGTCGTTCACAGCATGGAGCTGGAGTAGCATCATCATCCTCATCAACATGAGGCTGAAGTAACATCATCATCTTCTTTAGCATGAGGCTAAAATAATATCATCAACATCTTTAGCATGAAGCTAAAGCAACATCATCATCTTCAACATTAAAGCTGAAATAACATCATCTTCAGCAAGAAGCTAAAGTGGCATCATCATCATCTGCATCAACATGGATTAGTATAATACTAATACATCATCATCATCAATAATAGAACAAGCATGATACAACATCAACAACAACAATATCACAGCACAAAGGCTGGAGCATCATCAACAACAACAGCATCACAACACGAAGGCTGGAGCATCATCAACATCAGCACTAGGCTGGAAATCTTCAGCACAAAGCTGGAATCTCAACAACATCAGCACAAAGCTGGAAATCTTTAGCATGAAGCTGGCATCTCAACAACATCAGCACGAAGCTAGAAATCTTCATCACTGGGCTGGAATCACAGCACAAGGCTGGCATCACAACAACATCAGCACGAAGCTAGAAATCTTCCGCACTAGGCTGGCATCGCAGCACGAGGCTGGAATCACAACAACATCAGCACGAAGCTGGAAATCTTCAGCACTAGCTTGGCATCACAACAACAACAACACGAAGCTGGAAATCTTCAGCACTAGCCTGGCATCACAGCACAAGGCTGGCATCACAACAACAATAGCACGAAGCTGGAAATCTTTAGCAGTAGGTTGGCATCACAGCACGAGGCCGGCATCACAACAACACTCCCCCTTTCGAGGGAGGTCCTTTCAGACTACACCAAGCTTATCTCGAAAGTGCTCAAACTTTACACAAGATAGAGGCTTAGTCAACACATCAACAACCTGTTCATCTGTGCCAACATAATGGAGCTTTATGGCTCCTCTCTGCAACATATCACGAATGAAGTGATATTGGATCTCTATGTGCTTCGACTCATCATGGAACTCATCATCTCTATACAACTCTAGTTATCACATAGGATCACGGTGGCTTCCATCTCTAGATCAAATAGATCTGTCAACAACATTCGAAGCCATACGGCTTCACAACTGGCGGAACATGCAACAATGTATTATGCTTCAGTCGTGCTCGAAGCAATGTTGAATTGCTCCCTACTCTACCATGAAGTCATGGTTGACCCCAGACTGAAACAACATCCTAAAGTGCTCTTTCTATCAGAAACACTTCCAGCTCAATCTGAATCAGTATATCCATACAATCTGAAGTCATGATCTCCATTATAACTGAGACCAAAAATCCAATGTACCCTTAGGGTATCTCAACACATGTTTTGCATCATCAAGGTGAACACATCTGGGTTCTACAAGATACTAACTCAAGGAAAAACATACATCTGACCTGGTATTCGTCAGATACATCACCCAACCAATAATCTGTCTATAAAGAGTAGCATCAACCAATTCTGACGAGGTATCTACCAGGAGCTTCAACTTCGTTTCCATGGGTGTGTACATGGATTTACATTTCAACATGTCAAACCTCTTTAGTATTTCTACTGCATGCTTCCCTTGGTTCAAGAAGATCTTCTCTGGGTTCTGCCAAACTTCAAGACCTAAGAGATAATGTATTAGGTCTTTCATCAGACTCTGTAGTGAGCTTCTTCTGCATTTTGTGATGAGTTTTTCTTCATCTTGTCAAGAATACATCATCTACATATAGTAGCAACTGTTAATGTTTATGCAATTATTATAGTTCTTTGCATTTCAATAGATAAGAGCAACATAAGAACAATATCACTGAAAAATACACATTCACAAGAGACACAGCATTTATCCTGGGAAACCCACTAGGGGAAGAAAACCCAGCAAAAACTTCCTTATCATAAATTGCCAATACAATGTCAAGAGATAACTCAAACCAATACAGAATGTCCTCTCCAAAAGATGCGCCACTCTTCTCCCTCTCTCCTTTGCTGGTAATAGATCAAAACTTGTCTCTCAAACTGAGCAAGTGAGTTGTATGTTAAAGTGAGGCGCTAGCCTCTCTATATATACAAGTCTGGCACGTGTGAAGGGTCTTCACTGGCAGGGCCGACTTCTCACTCTGGGTGGGTAAACCCACCTTTATTATATTTCTGGGTCTCAATAATAATTGCTAGGGTTGACTTCTTATTCTGCCTATTACAATTGTCCGTTGACCAATCCGCAAAAGGGGATTTGATCCTAATACAATTACCGACATGATTAATCCACAATGGGGATTAATCCTATAAATAATATATCAATAATAATAAGAATACTCTTTGCAGTTACATTATTTCAACACTCCCCCTTAACAAGAAGGGTATTCTTCAACAACATCAGGCGAGAGAGGTCTGCATCATCAGTGGCATCAGGAGGACAGTATCGTCAATATCATCTTGGAACATTGGCTGGCATATTTACGAGTCATTGTTTTATTCATCGGCAGCATCGTCATTCTCGAGAAAATGCCATCATCATCTGCATCAATATGTATCAATAAAAAATGATACCTCATCACAGCACTAGGATGGCACATCAAAATACTACACTGGCTCAATGTCAATCACATCTTGCTTTACGTCTAACAACTAGGTCAGAAGCAAGGTATACA